>JAOSBN010114278.1:0-10533 GCA_027563595.1 Erythroxylum suave
ATTTCTGCTTTATTATGATTTGTGTTAATCATTTTATAGAATTAAATAGATCTTGGTTTTTGGGAAATCAAAAGTCATGAAAAAGTTTTGTGATTATTCCGCTGCGGTCCGGATCGGATCTCAACCCGATTTCCCAACAAAGAAAACATGGAAAGGGAAAGAATCAAACTTGTTTAAGGTAAGTTTATCTTTTTTTCTTGCTTAGGTAGAGACAGAAGTAGAGAATGGGTTGTGTTGAAAGAAGATGATTGAGAGACCCATTTGATTTTTGGGTTCCCAAGCTAGGTTTTGGGTTTTCTTACCTAGATGGACTATGGTAGATTAGTTTTGAGCTTGAATTGTGTGGATTTCAATTGTTTTGATTATAGAAGTCTTAAGGGTTTTATTGAATTGGAATTTAATGAGAAATTGGTTTGTTTTAGGAAATCAAGAAAATCCTACCCAAGAGCAAAGGGAAGGGCCGATTTGAGTTTGGATTTTCAAGAGTTATAACGTGGGTAATTTATTTATAGTTATTGTGTAACGAGCAAAATGCCTTGTGTGTGTGTTGTGTGTTAAAATGGTTTGATTTGAAATATTGTGATGTGGAAATTGAATTATGATGTATCACATGTGATAAAAACTGAATTGTGAGTATGATTATGTTATGCCTTGGAATTGTATCATGGCATTTTGATTAAAAGGAAAAAAGAAAAAGTATAAGAATATGAACTTGTGATTAATTGAATTGAGCATGAGATTTGATTGTATTTGGGTGAGAGAGGAACCGTTTCGTATTCATGTACACGTTGACATAAAGCCTTCTCCCAGCTACCTACTTGTGGCACACGAGATCTGAAAAGTAACTCGTTTCGTTCACAGAGTAAACTTCGGTTTCTCTGTTTTCTTCCACAGAATAGAGCTATTTTTTTATGCATTTGAATTTTGATGTGTTAAGTTTTGATGAAGTTGAGTATTATGCTTTGATGTTAAATCACATCCAATATATTTTATGTGATGATGTACTGAGTTATGAGTTATGAATGTTGAACTTACATTATTGGGTGAAGATAAGATGAGTATGCTTAAATGATTAGATGCATGTTTGTTTGATTGTGTAGCTCATCAGCAATGGCTATAAATATATTAGCCACTGAGCTGTGTAGCTCAACCCAATATTTTTTCCCACTCCTCAGGTGCAGATCCAGAAGATCAGTGATCCTTGCAAGGCATTTAGAAAAATTTCATGATAGTTAACTTTTGTACTAAGTTAGTTGCCAGACTTTTGGATAGCTTTATAAGCACATTGAACATTGAGCATCCAATGTATTTTTGTATCTTTTGTTAAGACTTTGATGTAATGGTGATTTGTAATTAAAGCTATATATGTACTACATTTTGATTTGGAAATGAATGAAGAATTGAAGAAGTTTCCAATGTTATGTGCTTAGTCATCTTGTTGTTGTACATTTCTTATTTCAAGTCTTCCATAGGTGTAGAAATTGTATTTTGCCTTCAGGGGAGAAACTAGATCGATATGGGTAGAATTGGACAAAGTTGTATGCTTGAAAGTTGTAGATTATCTTTCTATCTTTTCAATGCTATATAGTATGAAGTATTTGGATATCGGAGTTGAGAGTTATGGTTATTAGAAGTTTGTGACGCTGCGTAGGATGAACTGCTGCATTTGTTTGAACTTTTAACTCTTATAGAGGTAAAATTTGTTTTTGAGATCTTCATGGAAGTTGTAGTTCTAGAAGTTCTCTTCAAAACAGTCTTTGAACGACCTTAATCTGATACTTGTAGTGAAAGTTAAGCCCTTTATACCAAGACAGGTTGGAGGAAGAAAAGAGAGAAGAGGAAGTCGCAATCGCGACTCTGTGCAGCTCTACGGAAACTTCGTGCAAGTCGCGATCACGACATTGCGGGCGAGCGCCATGTCAACCTGAACATGTTTCACTCTTTTGACCATAACTTTGTCGTCCAACCTCCAAATGACCTCATTTTTGAAGCGTTGGATTCCTAACACATTCCTCTATCTCTTCATAAGAATTTATAGCTTTCAACATTAATCTTAAAAATATTTATTGATTCAGAGTGAGGGGATCGGTTGGAAGAGTGTGAGTTGGATATTTTTACTGAACATGCTTTAGTATTTTGGTGATATCTTTATCTATAGACCAATTGCGATGATTCTTGTCTCTAAATAAACTAGAGACATAGATCCACAAACTATCTTGAGAAATCAAATTTTTTTTCGGTCTCTAAGATTTTTAATTTTTGTATGGAAGTTGAGTATAGTGTACTGCTTCAGTATAACAACAGTCCAAAAATGATTGGGCTATAACTTTTAGATTTTTGAACCAAATGGAATGATTTTGGTGTTATTAGAAACTTAAGACAATGGGGAACAAATGTTCTAGAGAAGTCAAATTGAAATTCCAATTTTAGGTTTCCCAAAATCTATCCTGAAGTTGAAAAAATGGGTTTGCCCACATTTTTATGACTTCGAATATTGGGCTCTGGAAACGGGGGTCCAACATAGGTTCCCTCCGAAACTCCTCTATTCTTCGATATTGACCCTGAGACACTAGCAAATACATTAAGGTACGTTAAAAACATAATATTTAAGCTAAAAAACTTGTTCTAACCTATAAAACACTTAAAACACGAATAATAAACAAACTATCATAATTATAACCTAAGCACATTCTAAATGATCGAATTAACAGCTAAACACAAGTCAAACTATGCCCTAAAACCCAATGCAATTTACCCTTATCTCATCCCCACACTTAAACATTTGCTTGTCCTTAAACAAACAAAACAAAAAACAACACAAAATCACAAAGCACACAATAAAATAATGAGATAATGGCTTCAACTTCATGAAATAATAAATTTAACTCTAAACATAATCATTCAAGTTGTTCCAAATTATTAGCATACAAAATCGTGTCTAGGAGCTTTGGACTAAATATTTATATAAATCAAAACTTAAATGTCAAGTTTATTCACCCTTTTCAATTGTAAAACACACATTAATAATTATTTTTCGATCAATTATGTAACTACTCCTAAGTACATTTTCATGAAAAGTTAAGCTACTTACAAGTTCGGTAGGTTTTATTGAAACCATTTTTTTGTTACATTTTATGGATATAGTTCTAGTCTTTTTATGCAAAGGCAAACATTGGTGATGAATGTCGATTCGGTTACTCTGGTAACCTTTTGAAGTGAAGGCACACATTTGTGATACGTGTCGATTTGGTTACTTGGCTACATCACGTTCTCAACTAACTACTAGCTCTATTCATAACCCGAAGGCTAGTGGAATAGTTATTTATTTAAAATTTAGAAACACTTTTTTTAATTAATGCCTACCTTATTGCTTTAGCTACTTGTTTTATGGAAAAAACTAGCAAAGATACTTAGTCCAAAAACCTAAAATTATGAATGAATGTGACAACTTATAGGGTGATAAATTAACACTAAATCCTAATTAACTTGTATATTTTTTGCGAGTTATTGACACTTTACTACCTAATAAATTATGTTCAAAAGTAAATTGATTTCATTCCATTTAAGCCATTGATACATTAACACAATTCACAATATGTAACCTAAACACACAAACATAACAATATGCAAAATTCACATTCAAAGAAAAACACATAACCCTCCCCAGATTTGAACAACACATTGTCCTTAATGTAAGGAGACAAACAAACACATAAAAGAGGAAAATCAAACACAATAAATGAAAAGAAAAAATAACAGCAGGAACTAAATGGGTTAGAACACGAACTCGTGGTGAAAGAGGTGGCGGTGGTGTCTGAGGTGGTAGTTGTACACCTTGAGTTTCGAAGTATTGATGAATCTGGCATATATCCCAACTCGAAAACATTATATACAGGCAATCTTCTTTATCATCCTAGAGTTTTCCAAAAGTGTGTCTGTAATGGTTTTGGTGTTGGCAGAGATTGTATCAAGCACCTTCTTTTAACCAGGTTCTTTTGTTTCTTCATCCTCTTTGGACTCCTTGTTAGTCGAGTCCTCTTCTGCCTACTGAGATGAAGCTACTCTAGAACTTACCTGACTAGCCCTGATCTTCACATGAGATTTTTTTGCTGATATCCTGGAGTTCCATGTTATGGGACTTTACGATTTTAGTACGCAATAAGTGATGGTTATTCAGAAAATTAGGGAGGTGGATAGTTAGACCACTACAATCCATATTGTAGTACTCAGCAATGGCGGAAACCAAGAAACCCATACCTAAATTGTTGCACCTCTTAGGTAGAGTCACAATAATCACATTCAAAATATGCGTCGAGGTGCACACTTAGAAGCTATGATCCATGCACCATGATAATTGTGCATCAATCTATGTTTTTCTAAGTAATTAACATGTGTTTCTTGCAAAATAGTTTATGATTATTACATTTTAGGATTCATTTTGTATGTTTTAGTTTAGTTTGATCTTCATTGTTGTTACTTTGTGTTTGATATTAATTTGGGGTCAAAATTGATTATTTTTTTGTAGGAAAGAAGATTAAGCAACTTGGAGATTGAGTTAGAGATCAAAAAGGAGAAGTGAAGTGGAGTCATTCTATTGCCAATTCCCACAATTATGGGAATCATGCCAATTCCCACGATCGTGGGAAATATAATATGAGAGATTATGTAGGACTCACTTAAACATAGGGTTTCTAGACTAAAATAGACATAATTAAGTCTCCACAGTAGAGAGGACGAAACCCAGCAATAGAAAAGAGCCTCCTTGAGTAAAGACCATAAATTTGAGTCTTGAAGAAGGATTTAAGTCAAGGATTGTCATCAAGATTGGGAAAATAACACATTAACATCAAAATTTTCAGATTTTGGAAAAGAAGAGAATGAGTTTTCTTATTCAAATTTCTGTCAATTTTATCTCTTCTAATCATTTTAGAATGAATTATTTGAGTGTTGATGATCTTACGAGGACCATGGGTGGCTGATTCAGTTTTAGGGATTGCTTTTGATCTATTTTGTTAAAACTTATATTTTATTGAATTGAATGAAAGTTGTCTTTAAAGATTATTGATTTTATTTCTATCTTGAAATAAATCGAGAGAGTGAGTATGATTATTTGTGTAGGATTGTACAATAAGATTTGGCAACCTATAGACTTATAATCACCACGTTAATTGACTAGTTAGAAGAGAAATCTCAGCTAGGTCAATTGATCACCTATAAGATAGTTTAATAACTAGTTAAATTGGCAGAGCGATTGGGTAGGTTAATAGATCATCCAATTGATTTCATTTAATTTGATTATGGATAATTAATTACATCTTGAGAGAGGGTAGTTAATGTGTTGGAAAATCTTGGGTGAGACATAATTTGATTAATAAAATAGGAGGGAGTCAAAATAGGAAAAAGTAATCTCTAGTCTTCAAATTCTTGATTCCAATTTTCTACATCTCGGTTTTGTCTATTATTCATTGTTATTCTTTCAATTTTCCAAATTAGTTCCATTAAACAATTTTCCTTTTTAAACAAAGTTTGATCTAAATTAAATGGTGTCTGGGGTTCAATTCTTGTGGGATCGATATCCACTTTTTAACTACAAGTCGTGACCCATACACTTGCAGTTTTTAAGCGTAAAACGAGTAGAATGTTTTGCATGAATTACACTCAACAAGTTTTTTCCACTGTTACTGGGGATTGATTGTTTAGCATCTTGCTTGATTTAGATTGCTTTGCTTTAAAAGTTTTTGGTAGTTTTTCCTATGTAATTGTAGGTGCATGAACACAAGGAGCACGTGAAGAGTGAAAGAAGCTAGTAAAGATGAGGTTCTTGATATCAAGACCCACGAAAAAGGGTTAAGATGGGCGAAGCATCTAAATTTCACACCGAGAGTCATGGCTGAAGAAGGAGAGCAAGGAGGACCAAAGAGGACATTAATGGATTTCATGAGGCCAGGATTTAGTCCTCAAAGAGTGGCGAGAATGGTGGTTCAAGCGAACAATTTCTAAATAAATTCAGCACTCCTCAATATATTATAGAATAGTGTGTAGTTCTCCGGATTATGTGGTGAAGCTAAGATTATTTTCTTTCACATTGAAAGATCGAGCGAAGGCATTATATAACTCCTTGAATGCGGGGCAGATTACCATTTGGGAGGAGCTTGACCAAGCATTCTTTTCCAAGTACTTTCCATTGACCAAGATGACGAAGATAATCAAGGAGATTACAAATTTCTAGCATAATGACGGGGAATTTCTCTATGAAGCTTGGGAGAGATTTAAAGAATTACAGAGAAGCGATCCCTAACAACCTTCTGAGGGAGTTCTTGCTACAAACGTTCTACAATGGAGTGAATCCAAGCACGAGAGGAACCATCAATGCAGCAACTGGAGGTTCATTGATGAGGAAGATTGTGGAAGCAACTCATGATCTTTTAGAGGAGTTGGCAAGCAATAGCTACATGGGGTCTAATGAGAGGAGCAGTCAGGGTCAGAAAGATAAAAAAGATATGAAACCTATTGACTTTGTTATTGCTTAGCAGGCTCAAATTATAACTTTTACAAAGAAGCTCAACAACATGCAAGGAGCATCTACCTCGACAATTAAGGCAATGTAAGCATAATGTGAGTTGTGTGGGTAGAACAATCATGGCTCAGCATAGTATTTTCTATTAGGAACTGATGGTGCCGAACAGTTAAGTTACTTTAAGCAGCTGCAGAAAGGTAATAATCCCTATTCAAATACCTATAATCTGGGGTAGAGAAACCACCCAAATTTGTCTTGGAGCAGTAACAATGCAGGTGGTCAATCGAGACCACAAGGACCTCCGAAATTTTAACCAGATATCGACTCAGATCCATGGAAAACAAAATTGACAAGTTTATGGAGATTTTTGGTTCCACATTGGTAGCTTAAGATGAGAATTGATAGTTGTGATTTGCATTGTGTTTTAGGGTTTAATTTGTTAAGTATTTAGTATTAATTTAAGTGTTAAGTGTGTAGTTATATGTTGATTGTGTTAGTTTATGAGTTTAGTTGTTTTTAGGGTTTAGTATGAGTCTTTGAGCTTAAATGTTATATTTTTGAGGTATCTTGATGTATTTGTTAGTGTTTCAGGGTAAAAGGCAAAGAACAGAGAAATTTTAAGGAGTTTTAGGGGAAACACATATCCCACAATCTTGGCATAACATACCACAATCATGACAGAAAGGAAGGAGCCAACAACAGCCAGGCCACGATCATGCACTTTAAGCATGGTAGTGACAGAGAGCTTTCATCCAGGCCACGATCGTGATAAAGAGGGTTAGGCACTAGACACAACCGTGGCAGGTAGGACCACGATCGTGGCCTGCGTTGGGCTGACACAAAAACTCAAGTTTCACAAGACTTTTTGGACCTTTTCAACCCCAAATTAACCTTAGGGCTTCCAAAGTGTAAACACATCATTAAGAGATGAAGGAAGAGAGACACATAGACGAAGCTTGACGTGACGAGATGAAGGAAAAGAGACACATAGACGAAGCTTGACGTGACGTACTTCCCAAAACAATTGGTTTCCTACATTTGCTACCTCCACAAGTCCGTTTCGACAGTATTTTCTGTTTTATTTCAATTTTATTGATGTATGAAATTGCGATATTTGTTGAAAATAGTTTTCTTTGAATGTTGATTTATGTCTAAAATCCCCTTAGAGATTTTATTCTTGATATTAATGAAGTTTGATTGATTGCATTTTTATTGATTTATCTGTGATTCAATTTTTGTTATTAATAATTCAGTAATGAATTGAGAGGGTGAACCGAGTGAAAATAATCAAATTGGGCTAACGAGAGTTAGATAATTTGATAGATAAAGAATTGAATTGAATCAGTAGAACTGTGTAACGAGAGATCGAGCATAGGTTTCCGGTATTAGACAAAATTTGAACTAATTTAGGTTGTGTCAGTTATGAATCAAGAGATCACAATTCCATAATTCAAATTAGGGATTATAACTTAGGGTTAAGGATTATGACTTAAGAGAGAGTAATCCATCCTAGGACCATTTAGACCCAATAGTTTAATAATTTCATAACCAATTAGGTTTCGTTAATTTTGGATTACAACCACCTTTCTCTCTCTTGGTACTTTCGAGGCTGATTTTGGATTGGGTTATGTGATCTGCCATTTGTTTATATTTCTGAGTTTAATTTTTGTAATTGATTGTTTGATTGATTTATTTTCTGTATTAGTTATTTATTTAGATTTAGTGAGAAAATTTAGTCAAGCCTTAGATTTAGGATTAAATTACCCTCCTCGTGGGAACGATACCTTAGGTACTACGAGAATGACCCGTGCACCTGCGGTATTATCAAGGTTATAAATTTTAAAACTTAGCACACGTAACCCGTCGATCAAGTTTTTGGTACTGTTGCTAGGGAGGCAAAATTTAGTTCTTTAGTCTAAGGCTTTTCGTGATTGTTTTGTTTTTAGTTGAAAAAGAAAAAAAGTTTGGGGCATAAAGTAGAGACACGACAAAACATCTTAGAATGAGAAATGAGACATCTAAAGAGCTAGATGCCAAGAAGAAATGGAAAGAACAATGATGGAAGATAGTTATTATAGGGAGCAAGAAACTTTTGCAAATTACAATGAGGTACAGTATGGTTGGGAGAGTAACGATCCTTATTGGAACATGTACACTATGGGGTGGTAGAGTCACATCGACTTTTATTGGTCCAATAATGTAGGAATTCATTTAGGATGTCAAGACCTATTACGACTTCAGTAAGATGAGTCTAGTTCATGGGATTCTAAATTGGACAAGATCTTGGATAAGCTCACGGATATGGAAAAGGGAGAGAAGAGATTAGAAGAGCAAATTAAGTAAGTAACAGAAAATCATGCCTTGTCTATTCACAACTTGGAGATTCAAGTAAGAAAGCTTTTCCGTGAATTTTGTAAAAGAAGTGTGGAAGACTCTTTGAGAAATAAGGAATTACATTAATGAGAGAAATATGAGGCTATCACACTTAGGAATGGGGTAGAACTAGAAGAACTAGAGGAAGACCATGCCGAACTCAACTCATTGGCAACCAAGAGATGATGAAAGAGTATGAGGAAAAGAACACCAACCCTCCCTATTATGTTGGAGTTAAGTAAATGTAGTGCTTGGAAAGCAAGTGTATTTACATATAACTTAATTTTCTTCCAGTTGCTTTTATAATGAAAAATATTTATTATTAGTAAAATAAAAGAGATTGCTTTTATCTGTATGAGCATTATATATATGTAGTCATAAGGTACTAAGATTCTTTTGTAAGTAATATACATATAAATGGAGATGTATGGGAAACAAGTATATTATTAGAATCTAAATTAGTTGATTCACATTTGAATAATCAAGTTTGTCATTTGATTATGGTTTAGACTGTAGTGTTGCGATTTATCTCCGTGAAAGTAAAAGAGTTTACTTTAAGGGAATGATGAGTTTCGTATCATGATAGTAGTTGACTATTGATAATGGCACTATTACATGAATCTAGAATTAGGTATGTTTTAAAGAATAAAGCAGGTCGTTACTTTAATCTTAAAACATAGACCTTAGCATTCTATTATATGAACCACAATCTTAATGAGTGGTGAACTCATATGTGTTTCATTATAATTTTTTATATGATAGGAATGGATTTGTACAGAGTATCAATCCAATGTCTACATATTATAATTATTAATTGAAACATGTATCAGGTTTATAGTGATATCATCACTTTTAGATGTTTCTACGGAGTTTGGTGATTAAACCGGCACCGGTAGTTTGATATCCTGGTTACCCATCAAGTATTAGCACCAAGATGAGATCTTGTGTGTTAATCACCATATAGAGCAAAAAGGAGATCTAGAAGAAAAACCAACATAAAGGCAAAATGGTAATTTTAGTCTTTATTGAGTGGATGGCTATAATATGATTCATAATAAAGTTTTCAATTGGATATCTTATTTGAAACATGTATTCTCATAATACTTAGTAATTAAAGATTTCAACCAATTGTCTTTAGTGGAATGACATTTGATTAATAAGCTAGAATTAATTCTAACGGGATTAAATTAAATCTGGGTTTATTGGATCTTGAATTATATAAGTCCAATTAGATTCCCCATTTGACTTCTAGGAAGTTATCAAACAAACTAAGAAATATAAATAGAGGTTTTAAAACCCATGATTGAATATTGGGCTTACTTTAATTAGAAGCCCAAAGAAACATTTAATATTGGGCCTGACTTTGGTTTGAATTGATTAATTAAATTAAAACAAAGTTATTTAAGAAAGAAGGAGGGCATATTTCAATTTTTTATACCTAAATGTGCAACTGCACATTTAACATTGAATTGCTAAATTAAAGATGATTTTTATCATACTTTATCATCGTTAAATGGAGTAATGATCTTATCATTAAATGGTTTAATGGTTGTGTTTTAATGATGACATGTAATGTAACCTTTTAGCATTCATTTCATTAAAGAAAGGAAGAGGTGCATTTGATGTATTTTTTCTTCCTTCTT
>JAOSBN010114279.1:0-10532 GCA_027563595.1 Erythroxylum suave
ATGAATTAGGAGTCAACAAATGCATAAATACTTAAGAAAGTAGGGCCAATTTATAGCATAAATTTGGGTCAATCAGCCTTCCTTTGGTAAAACATTCAAATTAAGCTCAAAGACCTAAAACAATTACTCAATTCCCATATTTTCCAAGACTATATAATCATAACTAAAGATGATGAATGATTTTCAAAAATCATAGAAAAAATTCCACATTCAACGTTTCTTTTCATGATCAATCAACAGTCATCATCTTCACAAACTGAACAATCTAATCATAGACTTGGAAATTATGTTTAACTAAAATATATCCATGGGTACACTTAACACCATTCATGCTCATGACAATCTACAACTTTGCATATCATTTCATTTCTCCATCACTATAATTCACATGCAAAATCATGAATCAAAGGACTTTTTAAGGTTGTAATGTGGGCAAAGGTAAGGTGAGATGTATTTAGGTCAAGTAGCATAAAAGACATTAAGCTAATGAAACAAAGCAGCATAAAAGACATTAAGCTAATAAAACAAAGCAACACTTATTTAAAACTAGGTACGGTCAGCTATGACGAATGCAACATTTATACTTCACAACCCTATTAAACTCTCACACACCAACCACATGAAGTGTATACCAATCCAAAAGAATCACTCATACTATTTATACCAAGAATACATTGAAATCACATGAGTGAACCAAGCCAACATCCTCCTTAATCTAATATACTCAAATAACCCATTCATCACAACTTTAGAAGAATGCATTATTCATAAATAACATATGCACTTGCTCCTAGATACATTAATTTAAATATTTGTTCTTTTTCATTTTCATTTCTTGGGCTTTTCTCTTTTCTCTTTTCTCTTTTCTTTAATTCTTTTCCTTGTAAAAATTAAAATAAACTATACCAACATAGGAATTTCAATAAGAATACATAACAAACATCCCAACATTAACCAACCCTCATATATGTACACCCCCATACTAAGAATTTTGTACATCCACAAACTCAAAAATCACAAATGTTCCACTACCTTTATGGCTTGGGTAAGACATTTGAGTAAGTATAAAGTATGTAATGTGGTTAGTACGTAAAGAAAAATTATAAAGTTCAAAGGAATTTATCAAGTGAAAAACCATGTGAATAGGCTAGGCTATTTGGCCAATGTACTCTAGAAAAACAAAGAATGCCTAATGATTTCCATTTTAAAATCACAAATGTTCCACTACCTTTATGGCTTGGGTAAGACATTTGGGTAAGTATAAAGTATGTAATGAGGTTAGAACACAAAGAAAAAGTATAAAGCTCAAAGGAATTTATCAAAGGAAAAATCATGTCAATAGGGTAGGCTATTTAGCTAATGTAGTTCGGAAAAACAAAGAATGCCTAATCATTTCCATGTTAATGCATGTGATAAAAAATGTGGTCTTGAATAGAAATTCAATGCAAAATTAGGATGTACATGTCGTTAAGGTCACACATTATCAAAAGAAAATAAGCCTAGTATGAATGTGTTAGTCTAATAAGGCTCAAAATCTCACCAGCTTTGTCTACCACTAATCACTATTGTTCTAAAGATAATGCAAATCAAACAATCATAAGAGTAAAAGTACATGTTAAAGTTTTTATGAAATTCTCTAGTCAATTCATTCTCTACTCATGAGAGCAAAAGTACATGTTAAAGTTTTTATGAAATTCTCTGGTCAATTCATTCTCTAATCATAACTATATATTCCCAGAAGCAACAGAAAATGAGCAAATGTTTCTTTGTTTGTTTTATTCTTTGTCTTATTTTGATTGAAAACTTAAAAACAAGCAAAGATAAGCCAACAAAGAAATGGACTTGCATTTAAAAAATGCTAAAATTTAAAGAAAAGCAATTTACTTCCCTTGGGATGCCTCCTAAGAAGCGCTTTGGTTAAAGTCACTAGCTCGACTCCTTACTTTCCATACGTGACAAAATTGTGATCTTCTAGTGGCATCTACGATTCCTCCATATGAGATTCTTCAGGATAGGGTCATAATTGATAATCTTTCCCATTTAGCTCCTTCCCTATCCTCATACTTTCAATCTCGACTGAGTCCATGCACTCGGGAAATATTTCAAGCATCTCTTCACCTTTTTCTTCCTCATTTAGTTCCTTCAATTTGCTATGTAAAGTTGAAGAATTAGTTTCAAAAATTGTCTATACTTAGTCCTTACCTCAAAGCTAAAGGATATGTCATTTTAGGCTTCGAGCTCCTCCTCAACTTCTTTGACACAAGCAATTCGTTGAGGGAAGACCTCAAAATTCCCAAGCTCCTCTTCACTTTATAAAGTTCTAAGCTAATATACATTGGGTACTCCTCAGGTTGATATTGTTGCGTCTCTCTGCTTTGTGATGCTAGGCAGTTGATAGTCTCCAGTAATTGATTCGCCTAGTTTGTCAAGTTCTAGATTCAAGAACTTGTTTCCCATTGGAATTGCAAAGTGTTAGCAATATACACATTAACCAATTCTTTTGAGGATGTACCTGAGTCTTGATAGGAAGCTTATGGTGTGTACGAGAATCATTGTACTTCCTACAAACTATCATGAAAGTAATTCGGTTGATTATCCCATCCATAATAAAAGTTAGGATGATCAGTCCAAGCATTGTTATAAGGTGGAGAATACGAATTAAAGAAAAAATTACTTCCATCCACGTCGTTTTTTCTAAATTTTTATAAAACAGAAACACAAAACAAGATAAATAAAAAATCATAAAATAATTGAAAAGAAATCAATTATGAAAAAATATATACAAAACACTAATTAAATAAAACCTAAACACCACACTCCCCCACAGCGGCACCAAAAAAGACCTACGTGTTATAACACTAGTCACAATAAAATAAATAGACTATTAATGTAGCAGTGGTGAGTCTAGGTCGATCCCACAGGGAGTGTTTGGATAACTTATGAAATAAAAAATAAAATAAAGCTAGATTAATAAAAACAAATTAAAGAAAACATGCAAGAAATGATTAAAATTGGGGAATTCAGTAGGGATCCGATTCTTTGCTTCAATCTTGGCCTATACCCTAATTAAGCAGAATTCATTGATTTTTTGTTCTTTTATCTCTCTTAGCAATTTTGGTCATAGATTAACAACAAGTTCTGTTAATTCTAATTTTTCCTTAGATCCTAGTTAATCACAAAGCGCTCATTAATTAACCTTAGTTATCGAGAAACCTAGAATAAGCTCTATAAGTTTATCCCGACAACAACATTATGAATCAAAAAAATTGACCAATCTAGGCAATAATCACACAAGCTTGGATTATTTAACCTCCTTTATGTTATCTCTAATGATTCGGAACCATTAATCGCTACACATGAATAAAAAATACAATGATTACATATTGCATTCGATTCTAGCAATGGGCTTTCATGAAACAAAATTCAATAGAGCATGAAAATCATCATCATTTAATACCCAATCCAATAGATACAAGATAACATAATCAATTCCTAATGAGAAAAGAAATAACAAAACAATGAAAAATGATTAACCCGCTTCGTTGGTGTCGATGTCACCTTTGAACTGGTATCAGGATGCTTAACCTTTCATAAGTATCCTAAGAAAAAGCTTAAGTCTCACAAAAATCATCCCCAACTGAAACCCCCTTCGGTTGTCTTCACTCATGGCAAGCTTCTCTTCTCCACTTCACTATTCACTATTCACTATTCATTGAATTGACAAATAAAGATGGTGGTTTTTGGTCCACCTTCACTATTTACTCACTTCTCTTCTTGTTTTTGTTCTACCACCACCCTCTTCTTTGTTTCTTTCTGCTGTCATCTCCTCTCTAGCTACTGTACATTGATTTGACAATTTGAACGATAACATTTGTATTAAGTACAAACGCTGAAACGTAGAAGTCATCTGCGTTTTGGCATGCTTCCCATCTGCTTATATGCTATTGTTTCTTCTTCTTGCTATTATTGATTTTATTTTTCTATTAATTTTCTTCTTGTCTTTTAATTTCCTTCTTGTCTTTTAATTTTCTTCTTCTTGCTCCATGAAGACAAGTGAAAATTAATCTTAAAAAATAGGCCCGAATGCATGCTTTCGACTCATTTTAATTTCTTTGCTTCCAAATTGTACCTAAAATCATACATAAATTAAAGTGAGTATCTTAAGCAATTTCATCTCAATAATCACTAAGTGTAAATGATTAAATGTATTAACAATTAAACACATATCAGACACCAAAGTGTCGACACCTTAAATATGTCCTAGAGCAACTGCAGACCCTTCTAGGCATGCCTATTTACCCACCACTAGGATTTGACAATTTTAAAATAATCTACTTCATATTTCACAATCACAAGCAAAAGTTGATATGTTTTTACTTTCCTCAAATTGAACATATATATATGCGCATCCAACTAATCATACCTTATAATCATAAAACATTTGCAATAATGTACCATTAAAGTCATTATGTATTTACATATTCCATATTATGACACAAAGCTCCAATTTTGTAAACAATCATATTCAATTCACATCACATAAACCTTTTGAAACATATTGGTATTCATAATAACACATTCATCTTTAAGCACATCATTCTTTTCAACATTAGACACATTATTAATTAACCTCACATTCTTTAAGTAATTATCTCCATTAATAAACCATAACTCAGTTACCTTTTTCTTTATTAAAATAACATCATATAGGTTCATTTTTAATCTTAATTAAGTTTAATTAAACCATTGGTAAAAATGCCCTAATCTTATATATGACAACAATTGCATCAAACCAAGTTTTTCACCTTCCTAATCCTTTTCCAGATTTTCTGAAGACAAATTTCGGGTCACTTTTTTATGGCCATTTTGACGTAGAAACTAAGGTTTTTCGGCAATAAGTTCTTCTAGACAATTGTTCCTATATGTCTTAAGTTTCTATAGCACTAAAAATCAGACCATTTGAACTTCTGAATCATGATATATAAGCAAAATATCACAAGATTCTCCAAAACAGGGGCAACATCAGGTCACCTTTTACGATCTCAATTTCCGTGGTCATAGAGCCAGAATTAAGTCATAGTATCTCTTAAAGATATTTAACTTTATGCCTTAGGTTTCATATCCAATAAAAAGCAGACAATTTCGGGGTCTTTAGGCTAAGTTATGACTCAAACAATGTGACTGACTCAACCGAACCCTAGACAGAATTCCACTACACAATGCTCTTTGGTCATATTCAACCAATTCTAGCCAAGATAACACCAAAAACAAAAACAAAGCAACATCCCAGAAATAATTACACATCCAAGTGAATCTTCATATCTATTAAATCATACAAAAATATATAAATCAACTAAGTGAAGTCCCAAACCTTAAAATTGGCAAAGTAGTTTTTCTAAGGCTTTTCCTTCCTTTTCTCTTTGGTTTTCCTTAAATAACCAAGTGAAAAATGATAGGATGAAGAAGGTTAAATGGAAAGGAGAAATATCTAGAGTTAACCTATCAAATTTTCGTCCATCTCCCCTCTCCGTATTCCTTTTCATGAATTTTCTACTTAGTCACATTTTTCAATCTCATTGGTCCATATGCCACAATCCTATTGGACCATGTGTTACAATCCCCTTTAGACCATGTGTTACAATTCTATTGAACCATGTGTTATAATTCTATTGGACCATGTGTTATGATTTCATTGGACACACATGCTTTAATCTTATTGGTCCATGAGTTGACTTTAGGAAAATTGCATATTGAACCTTCTTCTTCCTTTAATTCCCACATTTACCTATAGTCTTATCAATCAATTTCATTCCCTTATGTCTCATTTTTCTAATGACATAAATTTCACTCAATTTGGTTAATTATATTGGGAGTTATACCCTAAAAACTATGGGCTGTTCAAAAATAAGGACAGCGGCTAGAACTCAACTTCAAACCAAAATTAAAAAATCTTAGAGGCATAATCAGATTTCTGTTCCTTCATAAAATTTTAGATCTATGTCTCTAGATTAATTTTCAATTATAATTATCCAATTTGGAGGTATAAAGACAAATATATGGCCAAATTACTTAGTGGAATCCATCCATTCAATGAGGTACACATCACAAATCCACTAACTCTTGGAATGCTTATTTTATCAATATAACTAAAAATATCCAATTTACTTATGGAATGCTTGTTTTATCAATTACCCTCACATCACATTCCTAAATCCAAGCAAATATACAAAAAAAGTTCCATACATATTTCACATCTAGGTATGTATATCCATGCTGAAATGAACAAATTATTTACTTACCCTTGTCTTTTACATTAGGTACCTTTACATCTCTTACCATGATATACATAATTCATTATGTTCACTTTTTTAATACACACTAGACATGCTGTAATACTTCTAGGGTATATGTTAGGGCGTTACACAATGTCTGGATGCTTGTGTTCGACTTGAGCGTCTAAAACATGTAATACATAAATTTACACATTATTAAATTGGCAATGCATAAATTTACACATTATTAAATTGCTTAATCAGATTAGTACTCAATCATACACATATGTATATGTACTATGTTCAATGCATTCTCAATGACTTTCCCGAGTATGTATTGTTAGTCATAAGTCTTAATCATTCAAACCATTGATTCATTACCTAATACGTTATTCATATCCTTTAGATCACATTTACATTTATAAGAACATCTTCATTCCTTTATCACTCTTAAAGTCCAAACTTAGATACATTGATAACAAACAATCTTTTCCTTAAAGAACAACATCATTTAGCAACTTCAACTTATCAAACATTAAACCAACTTATTCAACATCAAATTAGGTTCATTTCAAGCCCCATTTAAGTCCAAATACACAAATATAGAGTGATTTATCCTTAGTTGGTTCAACAATTACACAAAACTGAATTTATCACTTCAAAGCCTTGGCCATGATTGTGGTGAACCTTCCCATGATCGTGACAGAAGCTAGTACAACAGGCCATGACCTTGGGGATTGGCCACAATCATGATAGAACCCAAATACTCAGGCCATGACCATGCACCACATTGTATCCCCCAATTTGCCCTTTAAAACTACTTCATTACATGATAATCTAGATTCTATCTTGATAACACGAAGGTTTATTAAACTTTGCTCTTTCTTTTTTATCATTAACAGTTACTTCTTATATGTACATATACATTTCCAATTCAAGAACACTAGATTAGCATCTTTCTTTAACATAAATTTACCTTCTTTATATATATAATTCCAGTCCAATTCTTTTATATAGTAACCTATACTCCATGTTTTCATTCACTAAGAACAAGCATAAAAAAGACCTTTCAAATTCATTTAACATATTCCAACACACTTTATCATCAACATCATATACGTTTCATTCCAATTCAATCATCATTCTTATATTATTAAACATGTCATAAAGATCAGATTGTTTCTTACTTATTAGGCTTTTAATTGAGCTCAAAACTTCAGATTAAACTAGCCATCCATTCATATATGATTCATCACAAACTTAAGGTGAAAATAGGTTAATTTTTGAAAATAAGATGAAGAACAATTTGAACTAGTTTCTTCGCTATTTTGTGAAGGATTAAAGTGTGGATTTCATGTAATAATTTAGCTAGGTTCAAACAAAATGCCAATAGAAGATAAGAGCAATTTTAGTGGGAGAGAAGTAAGGAAGACAACATAAACAATTTTTGCATCAGCTTAGCTTCAGCAAGATGCTAGGTGTTATCCTCTTCCAGTGACATTTGTCTTAAGGCATGTAAGCCATGTATAAATTTAATATACTACCATTAGTCTCCTATTAATTAGTCCATATGTCATGTAATTATTGATCCACTTGTCACTCCATAATTGATCCATTTAGAACTCATTTAATTATGCCAAATGTCACTCAATTATAGGCTTAGTCACCCTAAATTTTCATGTATCAAATCATCTTACCACTTGTCATTTTTCACACTACAAGAATATAACCCAATCCGCAATGTTTTTAAAACATCACAGAATCTACAAAAACATTGCAGATTACCTTTTGTGACGTTTTAAAAAATGTCACAAAAATGTCGTAGATTATGGTGTGGGCAAAAGGTTTCTGCGACGTTTTAAGGAAAACGTCGCGGAATGTATTAGTATTAGGCGACGTTTAAGAAAACATCCTGAAAGATTTGGGCATTTCCGTGACGTTTGGGAAAACATTGCAGAAAGGTAGTTTCTACGGCATTTAGGGAAACGTCACGGAATTGTTAATATTTCGTGACATTTTTTAATTTATTTAATATTGAATTTCATAAATGTAGACAATTTACTATATTAATTGCAATTTCCAAACATGTCATCATACATTAATTAATATAAAAAGTTTGTCTTAATTTAATAAAATATCAATAGGAGTACATATATCTAATCTAAACGAATATTATATGTACAACATAAAAGTTCGAAAAGCTTTTTTTGTTGTTCAAATTCAATTCTTTGTTGCTTGACTTTGGTAGTGGATCAATCTTGCATTTGTTCAAATTTTTTAG
This sequence comes from Erythroxylum suave, assembly GCA_027563595.1. Classification (NCBI taxonomy): domain Eukaryota; kingdom Viridiplantae; phylum Streptophyta; class Magnoliopsida; order Malpighiales; family Erythroxylaceae; genus Erythroxylum; species Erythroxylum suave. The sequence continues at coordinate 8,554 of JAOSBN010114279.1, forward strand.
TCAATTCATTGACTTGAGGTTGTAACTCCTAATTAACCTTCTTTGACTCCTCTAATTTGCCTCGAAGTCTCTTTCTGACCAAAGCCTTCCCTTGTGGTCGAGGCCCAACTCCCACACCTACAACATAATCAGATCTTGTGCCCAAGACTTTGTCATACACTTCATCCACTGTCATCGGATGACCTTGTTCTATTGAATCTGCCAATTCATTACACATTAATTCTTGAAAAATAAAGAATTAATTAGATACTAAAATTCATAAATACTAAAAAAAATTGTATTTGAACTATGTACTGACCCATTTTTCTCTGCATTCTGTAGTCGTCCATTGACCTTTACTTTCATTATAATGAGTGTGATACCATAGCTTCATCCGGTCACACTCTTCTCCATCTTTGTCAGTCTGTTGTATTGAAAAATATTATTAGTAATATTTATTGTAAAATTTGAAATATCAACCAAAGTAAAATATAATTAAAAAGATTAACTTACAATCTCATGTCATATCACTACAAAGGCCTTGGAGCCAGAGTTTGGTTGACATTTGACGTGACTCCTAGCCAATTTAGCTTTTTGACTTTTTTCCTAATAATAAACGTAACAAAATCTATTATAACATCTATAAATCACAATTTAGAAAAAAAAAGATATAATCAGTTGTAAAAAAAGGTTGTGAAAATAATTTTTGTGATCAAATTAACTAACCTTTGTAGCTAATTGGTCCTAATATTCGCATAAATCCATCCACTCTACCACTGTGACATTTTGCGGCTTGACATCCTTTTCGTGCTTGGTATAATGCTTTTTTAAATGAAAGATTTGATCTTTAGACCTTAAAGAAATAAATTTCTTGACAGCAACATGTACTTGGGTGTCTATCCTCATTCCCTTGACTTCTAACTTTTGCTGCAAAAATTTATAAATTATGTCAGAACGCAATAATTATATGGAAAACACGAACAAATTAGATAGTTTTATAATACTTACATCTAACTTATCAAATGCAATGTCTAACTCCTCATTAGTTATTTTTTTCCATTTTTTTCTTAGAGATAATGAAGTTTAGGATACCACATCAATCTCACTTGGTAATTTGGCAAACTGTACGGAGTTGGTTGGTCGTCCTTTAGTGTGGGAGACCTCTACCTCCAATCTCTTACCTATCGCCTTATTAATCTTTGCCAATATGTGTCCTTTTGTGACACCCGTTGTCTTTTTCAGATTAATCATGGATCTTAAAATATAGCAACAAATATTTTACAATAAAATACTCTTAATTGGTTAGATAAACAAATTTATTAAACTTGAATGTTTAACCAATGTGATGTTAAAAATCATACCTGTAGTGCTTGTAGAGGTAGCGCTAATACTATGAAAGGGGCTCGTGTCATTTACTAGTGGCTGATTAAAAGTTGGAGGCATCTTTTGAGAAGTTGGTGGAGAACTAATATTGCGTCGCATTCTCAAAATTTGTAGATACTTGTCTCTAGGATGTGTAATAGGTGCATATGTGACATCTCTTGGTGTTGTAGTAGGCTCACAAGGTGCCGGTGTGTGATATTATGGCTGTGTACGAGCAGATGGCTCATCAGCTACACTTCTAAGGAGCTTGTGGTATCGCGACTGCAATTGTGTCAGCATTAATCTACTTGGTGCAGCCTTATTCTTCTTCTTGGGTAGACCAGGCTCCCATATTAATCACTTGCATTCAATTCGAAATTAGATTTCAATGATAATATTAATTGATTAAGTAATATTCATCAAACCATATTTAAAGAAAACAACATAGTCTATAACTAAAAAAGGACCTAGTAACTCAATATAAAAGGAGACAATGTTTGTGTGGGTCGAAGTGGGTGCAATGGCATTTATCAACCAGAAAATTAAATATGTTCAGAACATAACATTCATAACCAGTATAAAGGGAAAAGAAGCACCAGTAAGTATGGAAATCTCAATAAAAATAAAGTTTCTTAAAC
>JAOSBN010114280.1:0-10530 GCA_027563595.1 Erythroxylum suave
GTTTGGAAATGCTTTGAAATAAAGTGGGCCCAATTTGGCTCAATTGTATTATCTATTTCCGCAATTGAGTGTGCTTCGTTCCAATTAAGGAATTTTTGAAATCGGATAGTGTTAGAGAAATTAACACGCCACCCTCGCAGAGCGCGGATTCAGGCATCACCATCGATGTCGGGTTCGGGTCTTGTGGGAGTGGGGTGTTACAAGATGAATGTAGAGCCTACATTTCCAGCTAGATGTTTTATTATTAGGAAAAGACAATTTGATGAAATTGATCATGATGGAGAAATACAATCAGCTAAGGATTCTTTTAGCATTAATTACTTTCTAGCTATTATGGATATGACAATTTCTTACATTTGAAAAAAATTTTGGATTCTTATTTGATTCAAAGAAGTTGAGGTCGTTGGATGATAACCAATTGACAGAATGTTGACTAATTTTACATCAAATTTTTCTCATGATATTGTGTTGAATGTAAATTTAGATGATCTTTTTCTGAATTAAAAGTGTTGCAAATGACTTTGCGACATGAGTTAACGTCATCAATTGAAATTTTAAAATTTGCTAAAGCTATAGATTGTTATCTAAATATTTCAATTACTTATAAAATTTTATTGACTATACCTGTGACTGGAGCATCAGCTGAGAGAAGTTTTCTAAAGTTCAAATTATTGAATATACCTGTCATTGTAGCATCAGTTGAGAGAAGTTTTTTAAAGTTAAAATTATTGAAAACCTACTTAAAGTCATTAACGTCACATGAAATGTTGAATGATTTAGTTATTGTGTATCTCGAATGATATGTTAGATAATATTGATCTAGATAATTTTTTTTTTTGCATCTAGAAATGCACGAAGAAACTTTTTCATAAATCATGATTATTTGTTTGTTTGTTTGTGCAATTCTCTTAGAGTTTTATAGTCTAGTATTGTTATTCGATTGCTGCTATTGTTATTTTGTTATTACTCTTACTATTTTTAGTGATTTTATTGCTAAGACATTTGAAAGATATTATTAACTGATATTATGATCATTTAATATTTTGTTAAGTATATGAACTTATAAATTGAGTCACTTATATATGAATTTTAAATTTTAACAAAAGAAATAATTTTTAGAGTTTTCAGGTTTGTATATTGCTAACTTATTGGGCCTTTTTTTCTTTGCCCAGAGCCTATAAAATGTTAAGAACGACCCTGATTGTTGTCTTGTAGCATTTTGTGGCTGTCAAGAAAAACCGTTCTAATTGGCTAATTTGTCTCCTTTCCTTCTCGTTGTCTCTTTCAATAAGAGTCTAATACAAAGTCAACTTCCCCGAGCATATCTTGCATGGTTATTTTTGATGAGTTTGTAGATTGTCTCTCTCGCCCTTCTTGACACTCCAATTAGCATACCAAATTGCCCTTTTTAATGTGAAAGCAACACAAGAACATTCGTACATTACTGCTTTGCTTCCTACCTGGAACGACCAGATTAGTTCAAAGAATAGTGATCATATGCAATCTTCCATAAAGAGATAAATTATGCTTCTTGATAGGTTTTACTTTTCTTGTACGGTTTCTTACATAATGATTATAACAATAGTAATAATGATAATAATATAAAAAAACATTAATTGAAATAGGACCTTCCTAAAATGCAAACTTTGTATAAATGTAGAAAAATTGGCACTTAGCTTCCTTGAAATGTCGATTGTCTTAAAATCCTAACAACGAGTAATGCTTTTATTCCTTTTGGTTTTCGGTTAGGGGGTGTTAACATTGATTTATGTTGAATCATCCATATACCAGTCTTTCTTATATCAGAACGAAGCAATTATATTCATTGAAGATCGAATCTTAATTCTAAATAGGATTTAACCTACCTGTTGTGGATAAACTACAAATAGTTATATAAATATTACCAAATCAAACATTTTTTAAGTAAAAGAGGAGTGTTATATAAATATATAATTTAAGTGCATTTCAAATATTATTGAACCATGAATTAAATTGTTTAATAAAGAACTATAATTTTCCATCTATATTTAAGTTTATTTTATCTTATACTGAAACCAATCTTATGCATTTATAGATTACGTGGTTCTCATCATTTTTCCAACTAATGCTCAAGTCTAAACTTGGTCAGTTCAAGCTCAATCAAACTTGATTAAATATATTTTTCTATTTTAAAAATTATAAATAACATCGTTTTTTTTTTTAAATTAAGATTCAGGTTAGGCTGGACAACTTGAACTCGAGTTCGAATTTAACCCAAAATCTGAAATTAGAAAAAATTCGGAGTCTAACCCAAAGGTCGACCAACTCAGGCTGAATCTGTTGACTTCGAATCGGAATAGGTTGCACCCGGTTATTTTGCCAAGCTTAGATAAAATCAATAAAATACATTCATATTTATAGTAATAACATTAAAATATATATAGCCAAAAGCATATTTTAAACCATAAAATTTACGCAAAAATTTAAATGGAATCTTAATAATTAAGTAATGTTAAAAGCAGATCGCACCTTACGAGGACAATAGGTTATCCTCGTAAGTTGAATACGGAACGGGTGTGGTTTTTTAAAATTTCACATATTAGTGGGTCCCACTAATTTCTAAAACTAGCCGTTGATATTCCAACTATTCGATGTCATTGCCGTTGCCATTCCTGAATCCTACAAGAATGCGTTACATCCCAGCTCTGAAAGTCTGTGAATCTTCGGGTTTGTCATTTTACTTCTAACTTTTCATTCTTTGTCATTTAGAGAAAAGAAGTGTTTGTTTGATTTTGTTGTACTTCGCCATTGCCGTTTAGTATGAGATGTTATCGAGTATGCAACAGAAGCTGGACAATTTGTGTTAGCAGGTTAATAATGGGAGGAGCAAAGGAGAAGGATTGGCTACACTTGATGATCTTGGATGCGACAAAATTCAATTTTCTCGATATGGTTGATGGAATTGTGATCAACATCAACATGTCTTCTCCTCTAGTTTGTCGGTTAGTGAGTGAGTGAGATTTTCAAATTCAGCAAAACTGTTGTTTTCAATTCATTGATTTTGTAATTTAAACTGTCTTTGATTTAATTGTTGCTACGGCAACAAAGTCCCTTCTGGTGATGAGTTACTCCATTACTAGCTACCTTTCAGTAATGAAATTGAACAACAAGAGCGGTGCTTATTTGATTGGTCTGACTGGGCTCCAAGTGTAACTTCCACACAAGATATCCAGGTAACTCTGAATATGCCTTCGTTTACATATGCTGATCATACCAATTAACTCGTATCCACAATCAAAGATTTAATCTTGTTAAACAAGTATGTGAGCATTAGCCCTCATTTCAACTGCCAGTTTATATTTTGGTCTGGAATATCCTAAATCATAACAGTTTATTCTTGACTTGGATGTATTGCATTTGCAGAAATGGTGGTGATTGTGCCCATTTGCTTGCTTTTATAGAATTGGCTAAGGAGCTTGCCTTGATCAGAGCTTAACCACGACTTAATTTTGCATCAACATTCTAAAATATGATTCAAGAGCATTCCACATATAGTGTCGAAAAGGAATTGGCTGTTTTTCCCGTCTTAAACTAGTTTGGTGGAAGCGGTGGAACTTGAGTTAGACATATACAAGGAATTATAGGCAATCTCGATAACAGGCTGTTTGGTACATAGGAAAATTAAATGTTTTTGCTTATTTTGGATGCATAGAGGGAGTAATCTCTAGGATTTTTAATATTTCAAAACTATCCAACTTTAACCGTCAATTGATAGAATTTTTAATAGAATTAAAAATTCATCATTAAATATCACGTAAGTATTAATGTAATATTTTCTTTCAATTTTTATTGTTTATAAAGGTCCTTTAATATCGCTAGAAATATTTGTAACACTTCACTCACTTAAATTACTTAATTTAAATTAACTGTATACCTAATCTAATTATTTTTAATTTAATATAAACTCTAATAAATCATATTTATTCCTATTTTATAAATTTTCAATTGAGTTATAAAAAGAGGACCAATGTTTTACAAAAACTCTCCTTTTCCCTCCTTAGTCCCCTTTTATTTTTACTTTTATTTTTGTTTTTTCACTTTTGTGCGATTCCCATTTCATGCTCTTCATCTTTCTTATTGTTATTGTTCTGATATTTTTGTATTTTTCCACCTCTAGTTCCAACTCTATCTCATGTTTATTTTTTAATGATTAAAGGTTCTTTATTTTTGCATTATTAGAGTTATTAAGATTCATTAAAATTAAAATTAAAATTTAATTTAAATAAATAAAACTCATAATATTAAGTGTATTTAAGTGAATATTAAATTTTATGTAAATAATAAAAATATTATAGTAATATTCTTAATTGGCATAATATTATTTTAACTATTCTAAATATTGAAATTTAATATATTTTAACAAAACGTTAACAGTAAAAATACACCTTTCACATTTTTGTTTGCAGACATCAATTAAGTTAATTAAACCTTGATGTCACCTTCTGTATTGCAAAGGTCTTCTAAGTACAAGACTTATACTGCAAATTGCACCTCTTCTTTTGCACGACAATCTTAATGAGATTCTTTTAAGCAAGATTTAGCCTTTTCACATGATTATTGACTAATAAAACTTTGTTCTTGAATGCCTCACAACCCTTATAATGTTTAAACCTCACTCTCTCACAAGATTGTTGAGAAGCACCCACACAATTGAAGCATGAAAGAGATACAATAAAATCCAACATTTATAAGTTCCCTCAAAGTATATAAAGGAATGCTCTCTCAATAGATGCTAGGCCCACAAAAGTCGTTTATAGGCACCTATAGCTTAATAGCTAAGTTACACAATTCAAAATCTTAACTGAACTTAACCTACTAGATCATATCTTATCTTAATCAAATTATATCACAATAACAAATAAAATAACATCCCTACCTAAAAAAGCCTTTATCTAATAGGATTTAACTACATCATAACTAAAAAGACAAATGGTTACATTTATCTAGGAATGATACATCCATATCCAAGAAAATCTCTAGTGTCTTTAGATCATCCTCCCACAAGGTCTTTATCTTTTATTATTGATGTCTATCCACTGTTATATTATCCACTACATCAGCTAAGATGTCACCATGATCTCTATCTATTGAATTTAAGCCCAAAGCTTTTCATAGCATATTGTATGCAATGCTTACCCATGTCTAGTCCATTAGTCATGATCCACTCATTTGAACATACACTAAGTCCTTAGTCCATCAAGGACTTAGCATTTGCCAACTTGGTTCATACAGGGTCCAAAACTTTAACAAAACTTACATAATGCTTGATCTAACTTTCTAAGTTACCTTGGAGCTTTCGCATGATACCATCATGTGTGTGATCTACCTAATCTTCGACCTAAGACCTATTTGTAGCAAGTTGTGAAGTGCCTTCATGTGTTAAGGGGCTAAAACACCACCCCCACTAGACGAATTTGACACCTTCATTGAACTAGTTTGAAGGAAGGGATTACCTCAACTACTCAAACACTTTCCTATAGTGCTCCATATGCTTTACCATAGTAGTGTTATTCACCATGATATGGTCGAGATCACTACAACAATCTCATCTAGGAATTAATACAACAAGTTGTTCATCAGGTTGCAAAATGTCATAGGGGCATTAGTTAATCCAAACTGCTTGACTAAGAGTTCCTATGGTCATACCAAGTTACATACTTATCTTTTGCTCATCAACCTTGGATTTCCATACTTACCTTGAAGGATCTAACTATCAGTACTCACCAAATGGTATACCTACCTTAAAGGATCAAGTTTTGTGAAAATTACATCCCTTGACAATCTATCCATCAAATCTTATGTTGACAGATAGGTGCCTTGGCCCCTCTACCAACAACTAAAAAGGCACCAAATGGGATTGGCCACCAAATACTTAAGGAAATGTTAGGCAATTGTTGTCCACTTGTATAATTTACGCAGGAAATTGAGGAATTAAATTCTGGACGGAAGCTCACATATTTGGCTATAAATAGAGGAAATGTTGAGGCTTCAGAAATGAAACAAACCACCATTCCTTCTTTCTTCTTTCATCTCTCTTTTAGAGAAATTTATTAAACCCCTTTGTACGTTTTGTACATTTCCACATATTAGTAAAATTGCTCATCCTTTGGCCATGGACATGGATCATATTGACCGAACTATGTAAATCTTTGTGTTTTGTCCTATTTTATTTTGCCTATATTTATTTTTGTCACTATGTTTGGACTATTAAATTCAACCAATATCCAATCCGAGGGCATTTTCCCTAACAAAATGGTGAGCTTCTCTTGTTGATCAAACTTACTGTATGCTTTGTGGTTGCCACTAAAGTGGATCTTCCACATCAGAAAGTAACTTAGATTTTATTGTGAGTCTAAACGGGGCCCACAGTCTCAGATTTATCTTGTGGGATCCACTATCTCAGTTTTATGTTATGGGGCCCATCGCCTCGGTTTTGTAAACCAAGTTCAGTTTTTTACTTATGGGTCCCACGACTCAGCTTTGTTTGTGGGGCTCGTGTCCAATGCTTTTGTGGGACCCATTGTACAGTTTGACGTGTGGGGCCCACGTTAAGATCTTTTGTGGAATCAACAATCACTGTTTCACTTGTGGGGCCCACTTGTCAAAAAATAGTCAGAATATCAATTTTTAGCCATCACGACGATAACGAAGGCCTCTATTGAAAGGTTTGACTGGAGTATTAACTTTAATATGTGTCAGCTCAAGATGCAAGCCATTTTAATACAAGATGGGTGTGAGATTGCACTTGATGGAGTGGAGAAAATGCCAACAAATGTGGCGTTTGATAAATTCACGGATTTAGATAAAAAGGCTAGATCAACCATCATATTAAAGCCCATCTAAAGGTATATGGGACACATTGAAATCCATATACATGAAGAAGACAGTGGAAAATCGGCTTTATTTGGAATAGAAGTTGTACATGTTAAAGATGACATAAGATACATCTATTCTTTCACATCTAGATAAATTTGATTATCTTATTTTGGATTTGAAGAATGTAAATGTAAAAATTGAGGATAGAGATCAAGTCAAATTATTGTTACGCTCCCTTCCTCAGTCTATTAAATATTTTGTGATACTATGATTTATGGGAAAAAGTTAGCCTTATATAATAGTATTAAGTCTACATTAAAGTCAAAAGTGCAAATTGATAGGGACTTCATTGGGAAGATTGGTGGAAGTCAGGCAGAGGGACTATTTGTACGGGGTAGATATGAAAATAGAGATTTAAACAAAAAGATCCAAATGTAGTTGAAAATCCAGACAGAGAAATAAAATTTGTAACTATTGCAAGAAAAATGGGCATATAAAGGTTGACTATTATAAATTGAAATATAAGGAGAAAAATAAAATTAAGCATACTACTAGTAGCACCGTTGAAGCTAGAGTAGCGATATATGAGAATGAGGGAATCATTTTTGTAGCCACAGAAGACAAAATCTAGTCTAATAATGAGTGGATTTTAGATTTGGGTTGTTCTTACCATATGAGTCCCGACAGGGAGTATTTTTTCACTTATGAGTCATTGGATGGTGGAATTGTTTTGATGGATAATAATGCTGCTTGTAAAGTTGTTAGTAATGGTACAGTCCGGATCAATGATAATATCATTAGAATACTCACTGATGTTAGACACGTTCCTGTTTTGAAGAAAAGTATCATCTCTATGGGCACTCTCGATTCTCAAGGGTGTAACTTCTCATCTGAAGGTGGAGTTTTGAAAATTTCTAAAGATGCTCTTGTATTGATGAAACCTTGCAAGTTGGTAGTTTGTATGTTTTGCAAGGATCTACAGTAATAGGTGCTGCAACAGTCTCTACTAATAGTGACATTATCAAATTGTAGCACATGTGTTTAGGACACATAGTTGAGAAAGACTTAATGTTGTTAAGCAAGAGAGGCTTACTTTATGGTCAAAGTATTGGTAAGATGGACCTTTGTGAGCATTGTATCGTTGGGAAGCAGAAACGAGTCAGTTTCAGTTCTCCAACTGTCCACAAAACTAAAGGTACTTTGGATTATATTCATTTTGATCTTTGGAGGCCCTCTCGTGTTCCATCTAAAGGTGGTGCCCAGTATATGTTGACTTTTATAAATGATTATTCAAGGAAGGTTTGGGTGTATTTCTTGAAACATAAGAATGATGCTTTCTTAACCTTTAAGCTATGGAAAGTTTTGATTGAAAAGCAGATAGGAAAACATGTTAAGCGGCTACATACAGATAATGGCTTGGAATTTTATTAAAGTAAATTCAATAAATTTTCCAAAAATGAAGGAATTGCTCGGCATTACACTGTCAGAATGACTCCACAACAAAATGTAGTCGTCGAGCGCATGAATCGAACTCTTTTGGAAAGGGCTTAATGTATGATCTCTAATTCAGGGTTAACAATTGATTTTTAGGCAGAAGCCATTGTTACAACTTGCTACATTATCAATCGCTCTCCTTGTATTCCTCTCAATTTCAAGACTCCAGAGGAAGTTTGGTCAGGTACTCTTATTGATTACTCTACTTTAAGAGTATTTAGGTGTCCAACATATATGCACGTAAATGAGGGAAAGTTAGAGCCTAGGGCTAAGAAATTTATTTTCCTTGCTTATGCTTCAGAGGTGAAAGGATATCGTTTGTGGTGTCTTGATCCTAAGTCACGTAAATTTGTAATTAGTGAGGATGTTATATTTGATGAGTCCTCTATGTTGTATCTTAGAAAAGAGTGTTGTAATCCTTGTAATTTAGAAAAAGAGGATAGTACACAGAAATAGGTGGAGTTAGAGATTGGCAGTTCAAGTCCTTCACAAACGTCTTCTACACATCAGATAGATCAAATTGATCATCAAGATCTTGATCATGTTCAAGATGAACCAGTAGAAGAAGAACATTCCATAGTCAGAGACAGACTGAGACAGGAGATCTAACCACCATAAAAGTTTGCAAATTTAGTTTCATATGCATTATTAGTGGCATAGGAAACAGGTGGAGATGGTGAACCTTCCATATATACAGAGGCAGTTTCAAGTGGGTGGTGGCTATGAATGAAGAAACGAAATCTGTACATAAGAATGATACTTGGGTTTTGGTGAAGCCACCAAAAGTGTAAGAAATTTGTTGGTTGCAAATGAGTCTTCCAAAGAAAAGAAAGTACTTCAGGTGTTGAAAATGCAATGTACAAGGCACGTTTAGTTACAAAGGGCTACAGTCAGGTAAAAGTGTTGATTTTAATAATGTTTTCTCACCAGTAGTGAAACATAGCTCTATTCGTGTATTACTTGCATTAGTTGCCATGTTTGATTTGGAATTAGAACAACTTGATGTTAAGACAGCATTCTTGTATGACGAATTAGATGAGCAAATTTATACGAAACAACCTAAAGGTTTTGAAGTTGCAGGAAAGGAAGACCAGGTGTGTTTGTTGAAGAAATCCTTGTACGGATTGAAGCAGTCTCCAAGACAGTGGTACAAGAGGTTTGATTCATTTATGTTGGGTCATGATTTCTTTAGGAGCATGTATGATAGTTGTGTTTACTTTCAGAATTTAGATGACTGCTCATTCATTTATTTATTGTTATATGTTGATGATATGCTCATTGCTGCCAAAAATGTCACAGATATTCACCATTTAAAGGCCTTATTACATGATGAATTTGAGATGAAAGATTTGGGAGCAGCAAAGAAAATTCTTAGCATGGAAATAGGTCATGATCGAGGCGCTGGTAAATTATTCTTGACCCAGGACAGCTATCTCAATAAATTTTTGGGGAGACTTGACATGCGAGATGCCAAAGTATTTAGTACTCCTTTTGTTAGTCATTTTAGATTATCTGCTGCTTAATCACCACAATCACAGAAAGAGGAAGATTATATGGCAAGGGTTCCGTATTCTAGGGTCATCGGTAGTGTTATGTATGCAATGGTATGTACTTGTCCCTATATTTCGTAAGCTATTAATGTCATTAGTAGGTATATGGCCAATCCTGACAAAGAACATTGACAGACAGTGAAATGGATTCTCAGATACTTGAAGAGCACTTCAAACTTTTGTTAGGAGTTTGGTAGAACCAGCAACACTTTAATTGGTTTTGTAGATTCAAATTATACCGGTGATCTCGATAGACGTAGGTCTCTGACATGTTATGTATTTTGCATTGGAGGTTGTGATGTTAGCTGGAAAGCTACTCTATAACATGTAGGGGCTTTATCTACTACTAAAGTAGAATATATGGCAGTTATTAAGGCTATCAAAAAAGCATTATGGTTAAGAGGTTTATTCGGAGAGTTATCTCTACATTAAGGGGTTACTATTGTTTATTGTGATAATCAGAGTGTTATTCATTTGAAGAAAGACCAGATGTATCATGAGAGGATCAGGCATATTGATGTGAAGTATCATTTCATTTGGGACACTATTACAGAAAAAGTGTTAAGTCAGAATTTTGACTTCACGTATAAAGTGATTTTGATGACAAACAAAGATAAGACAGAATGAAAAG
>JAOSBN010114281.1:0-10529 GCA_027563595.1 Erythroxylum suave
AACCAATTTAGTTGCATTTCATGACATTTAGGCTAGCTTAGATCCATTGCATTAGGTTCCAATTAAGTGAGACGACCTGAGGTTGCATTCTTTATTGCAATCCTTGGAATTCAATTTTTTATTCGACCTCCGATGGTAAAACTGAAAGACGAAGCGAGTCACTAATTTTTAAGGTGTAAAACCGAAGAAAAAATTTAAAATGTTTTGGTTAAGAAATTTAAAAGCTGCGAGGCTAATTCATGCATGGTTATGCAGCATGACAGTCATGTACAGCCATGCATGTTAAGACATATCCTAGAAACTTAAAGCTTTTAAAATCCAAAATTTCATAATTTCATCGTCATAAGTGAGCATATTAAAGTAGCTCTTCCCAACATGGCTGATCTCATATTTTGCAACCGTACCATTTTCACCACAAAGACGAAAGCTAGAATCATGATAATGATCCCATTGATTTTGAAAACATTTAAACACTTCTGGCGTGTAGACAATAGCTGCATCCTTTAAAATTTAAACAAGTGTTGACAATGTTGGAGTGCCTACATTACTTCTAAAATTAGCTTTTAACTCATCAAATCGACGATCATCAATAAGCCTCTAGAAGTGATTAAAAAACTGTAAAAAGTTATACTGACAACTGACATACCTTTTTACAATGCTATTCATTCTCTCACTTTGTTGAGTAGTGGTCATGTCTACACATAATATTTGGCATCCATAAACCAAAGCCGATTTTTCCTTTATATGAAACATACGTTTCAACCATTCATTTTCTTCAAATTCATATTTTTCCAACATCTTATTCCATGCATTGCAAACATCTTCTTCTTCTTCATAATCATATATGCATGAGCTGAAATCCTGTGAAAATTCATTAAACTTAGAAAAAATGCCACTTAAATGGATTGCAGCATTTCGATAAATATGTCAAATACACAATCGATGATGAGTTTTAGGCTATTTGAAGCTAATGCTTTTGTGATCGCTGCATATTGATCAGTAAGAATAGTTGTAGGCTTTTTCTCAAATATGGCTCTATCAAATGTGTCGAACAACTACTCAAATGTAAGAGCAGTCTCATCTTATAAAAATGCAACACCAAAAACTATTGTTTGCTTATGATGGTTAACACCAACAAACAAAGCAAGTGGACGACCCTCATCATTCTTTTTGTAAGAAGTATCAAAGCAAACATCACCAAAGTCTAAGTAGTCATTCCTCATCTTTGGGTCAGACCAAACTATGTTAGTTATCAAATCATCTTCATCGACTTGAATGGCATAAAAGAAATTAGGATCTTCTAGCTGCATTTTATACCAATATTCTAACACACCACCTGTATCTCCCTTTTTCATGTCTCTTGTTCTTTTAGATCTTAAATAATTCTTGTAATCCTCTGAAATAAGCCACCATTATTTCTCTTACTTGCTTGTCTCACTATAAGATCATGGGATGCTTTCGGTTGAATTCCCACATCATTAGCTATTTTAATTTGCATTGTTGCAGCTAAAGATATCTTTCTATAACTTCTATACAAATGTGTTTTGTTTGGACTTGAAAGGTAGTGATTGTGATCCTCCACAAATTGAATCACTTGAAATTTTCTAGTTTGCATACTATTAACTTTCTTCCTTGTCTCACAACCAAATCTTGTTTCTGACTGTGGAGCTCTTACATACAAATCTCTTTTATCTGGCATCCTTTTACCTTCAGCACTACAATAAAAAATCCTACATATCAATTTACCAAATTTATCTTTGTGACTATTGCTTCTTCTAATTCCAAAGCCCACAAGTTTGGCATAAATTAAATAAAATTGGTAAGCTTCTTCGTCTGTCACCAACTACATGCCAATTTTTGATACTAACACTCTTACAACCAAGTCTTTTGAATTTATATTACTACTCTCATTCCGAATGCCAATATCATTGTTATGCTGCTCATTATCAATTTCATAATCTAAATGATGGAATGGAGTCGATGTATCATCCTGTTTTGCACCTGTTAATTCAAAAATGAGGAGCATTATTTTCAGATAAAATTATTAACATAACCAAAAGCAGGTATTAACAAAAACCTATGATGTTTTATTTTTTTTTTCCATTTGTATCTTGATTCATTCCTATAACAGGAAAAGTGATCAGAGATTTGATGGTAAGTTGTTCCCATTTTACAAATAATATGTTTTAGAAGTTCTTAACTACAACTTAATATTTACCAACTCAATCGTTACACATTTATTATGGCTGACGTGTATGTAAAAACAAAAACTATAAACACTCCCATAAAAGTTAACTATAAACACTCCCATAAAAGTTAGATATGAACAAATTTCAAATATCTTCAAAACTTAAAGAATAAATAACAACAAACTCAAGCTTTACACATCAATTATCACTCACATATATGTAAAACCGAAAATTATAAACAGAAACATAAAAGTTAGATAACAATGAAAACAAAAATGTTAAACAGAAACATACAACTTAGATAACAATGAATTCTAAATATCTTCAACAATTACTGTAATGAAAACATAAATAAAAAATTATCTTTAATAACCAGCAAGTTAATAAACAAAGGCAAAAGACACTTATTCCTCAATAATTGATGCGAAAGACACTCATTCCTCAATAATTGATGGTAAAAAAAATTAACACAAAGAGGGAGATACAGACTAACAAATTAGAGGTAGAAAGGTATATTTTGGGGAGAAGATTATAAGTTAATTTGCCTAAAGAAAATAACGTTTGTGAAAATGGGATAAACAAATAAGTTAAATGGCAGGAAATGTTACTAATAATTGCTTTAGAAATGACAAACATTTCCATCATCATCATTATCCTAAATCTATTTGTAAAGAATTTATTAATATTGTATTTTTATAATACGTTAATTTTCATTTTAATTACTTAATAAAATTAATTAATTATGAAAGTTAATTATAAAGCAAAGTCTGCACGGTAGTGCGATATAACGCATGGCACGATTGTGCGTTAAAACGCACTTACATGCATAAACTCATAGGAAGATGAAGAGAGGTTAATGCTTTCTGAAGTTACGAAAAAGAGAGGTTAATGTCTTATTCATTATAGTTCATTAAGAGAGGATAGAGCAGAGATAGAGGTCGGATGGAACCTAGGTTAAGACAGAATAGTTTGAGTTAGGTAGAAAAGTAAGTACATACGACTGAATTAGAACAAGAGTGAGTGAATTACAACCGAGTAATACCCCATTTCATAATTAGAGAAGCTTTCACGCAGCAGGGATGCACGATCTTGCAAAAGCACGATCGTGACAAAAGCTTTAACACAGCAGGTGCGCAATTGTGCACCTACACGAAAGAATAATAAACGGGTATTAGTTTTTAGGGTTGTTTGAAATGTTTTAAAAACTAGCCCTACACGATTCGTTTATTATTCTTTACTCTACTCTACGCTCCCCTCTCCACATTTTCAGCATTGACAGCTCATTCTTTTCCAATTTCTCACCAAATCTTTTAAGTTTACTTAGGTTTTTCATCAAAACTTGTAATTTTTGTTTTCCTTTTCTCCTTCTTTCCTCCATTTTCATATAATTTTCTGTCTAGGGGCTAGGTGTGTTCCTTCTCCAAACTTATGTTTCTTTTGTGATTTTTGTAGGTTTTCACGTCATTATGCTTTCAAGAACTAAGGCCATTATCCGAAAATCTAATGAAACTGTCCTTACTAAGGTGGAAGGGTGCAATGCTACAGACATTACAGCTGATTATAATGCCCCTTTTCCCATTTTTTCCAATTAAAAAGGTGTCAGGTATGCTCTTCTCAAGACTAGGATCATTCAAGTACCAATATATTTAAATTTTGATGTGCTAGAATAAATAGGTTTAGAAGATAAATTGTTGAAATTCTGTAAGAAAGGTCAATAGGAACAATTTGTGCATATGCAATATCTTGTTTTCCTTGAACTGACACTTGAGTTTTTCACTTCTTTGAGGTTTGAGTCTAGCAAACCTAATAAAATTTAATTTAGACTATGAACCTAGGTTCATTGCTTAGATGAGAAGTTGTTACGATAACTATTTGGTTTTGCAAAGGCATAGGCAGAAGATGGCCATCAAGAATTCTCATCTACCATTTATTGGACTATTTAACTGATTTGCCTGATTATAATCCTCATAATCCATCGAATGCACACATTCTTAATCTTGAGTGGTTGTTTTTGCATAAATTCATATGTTCTGTTGTGTTTTTGAACAATTAATATAACAAATGCTCCACTAAGGAGTTGTTTTATTATGGTGTATAGATAATCAGATTAAGCCTAACATGTTCTCTTATATTTCTCATTCTTTGATCCAATATGTGGGAAGAAAGGGAACAACTTTAGGAATGGGGTATTTAGCCACTGCTTTGGCTCAGCATTTTCATATTGATCTTACTGGACTAACCTTTGCTACTTATGATTATTTTGATGCACTGTACTTAAGACGTGTGGAGATTATAGAACACCCCAATATGGAGCTCCGAGATCCTTGGACACGTACTGCAGTGTAGCATAGGTTTTCAAGTGGAGCTTCAAGTTCCAAACTTGATTCTCTGACTCATTTTCATCAAGTGAGGAGGAACAACAGGGCTGCCAGGTTGGGTGAGAGTATACACATTCTTAGCCGAGAGCAACAGAAACACATAACAACAGTTGAATCAAATGAATGCGCAAATGCAGGAGATAGCCCACTAACATCGGCACCTCAATAAGAAAATTCACAAGTATTGAGAGATGCAAGGACTACACATGCCATCTCCAACCCCATCGTCTCCACCATCTCTATAAGCTTTCTAAACTCCCTCTTTTATTGTTTTTGTATTTGTTTGTTTATTTGTTTCCAGTTTTTTTGTGACCATTGCATTTATACTTGTTTTGTGATGTGGTTTTTTTCCTTACTATTTATATTCTTTGTTATCTCATCACACATTAAGGATAATTTTTCCTTCAAGTGTGGGGAGGTAGCTACCAACCTACGTAGCTAATTATTTAATGTTTGTGTTTGCATTACATTGTGGTATGTCTTGTAGGTTGCATATTAGGTTGCTAGTTCTAGGTTTATCATTTTCCCTGCACTTCAATCTTTGAGATAGAAGTTGTTGCCTTGAAATTCTATCATAATAGTCAAAATTAGACTAACATGCTTGAAGATTCAATTAAGCCACTTGGATAGAACGTGAACCATGTGGATTGGCTTGAGTAGTTGGTTACATAAGCTTACTCAGAAATTGATATTTGAGTGATTAGGTGACGTGTAGAAACATGATGGATTTTCATTTGAGCCTAAGTCAGGAGTTTAGCCTATATGACTCTATTCCATAATCATATCATTTCCTTGAATGTATGATACTCCCATTGGTAGTACACATAGAACTTGCCCTGAACAATTTAAATTTACTAGATGCATGCTAATTAGTAGTAATTATAGCCCTCGTTCTTTTAGCCCTTGACTTAAATGACCAACCTATATCACTGTCCCTTGCAAATCCCTCTAAGCCTTTCACATTTTTTTTGGGTTTCTAGAAAACACCTCATTTTAAACCTCAAACCTCATTACCGTACCCTATCACAAGGATTAATAGAGTGCTAAGTTTGCATTAGTTTGGGATTTTTTACTAAATTTAAAAGCAAATGAGACGCTTTAATCGACTTTCTTTGTATTTTTACTTTTAGAACACATTACATGTACCTATTAATGTTAGTTTCTATTTTATTTTTTTGAACAAAAAAGACAAAAAATAGAGAAAAAAGGAAAAGAATAAGATATAGTAGCAATAATAAGTACAGAGTAGTTAGTTATTATCTATTTGTATGTCTCATAAATAAATTTGTGTCCCTTTGAATACTTAGTATTCTCTAAGTGCTTGTGATGAGCCCTCAAACTCCTTTTTAAATACCTTAAACCCTAGCCCCATTACAACCCTCAGCAAAGTCTTTTTGATCTATTTATGCATGTAATCACTGTGGAGAAGAATTGGTGTACTTGTAAGCCTATGGTGGTGTACTTTCCTATAGGGAGTCTTGAGCGAAACACGAACCTTAAACACTTAAGAGAAATGAGTGAATTCTGTGAGGAAGATCTATTTTGAGTTTATGCTTGCCTGTGATTGGTAGTGTCATAACTTGAGTCTATTTGTGTATGCCGATGAAAATTAGTTATGATGTATGTAGTAATTAGACATTCAAGTGGCCAAAGTTTGAAAGATTGCATGCTCTTAATCTTTGTGATGATGAATCGATAGAGTGGATTGGTTGTATTTCATTTTGCTTGAGGACAAGCAAAGGTTTAAGTGTGGGGAAGTTGATAAGTATGTTTTTAGGTTATATTTCTAGTGTGTTTTCATATGTTTTAAGTGCTTCTTAACATTATCTAGTCTTTCACGGTAGTTTTGGAGCTTATTTTTTTAAGATGGATTGATGCAGCTTGTTGATGAATTGTGCAGGTATCAGATTTGTAGCTGTGGATGTGGTACATGTGATTTAATGGTGCCACTAGGTAGACTTAGAGAATTCAAATGCCAACATGTTCTGGAGATGAAGGACTATGTGTGAGGAGGTTGCAGTTCAAATTTCAAGTCAATTGGAGGTTCGGAGAGGAAGTTACAGCTAACAAGTGCAAAAGGCTATCAGAACAAGATCATGCAACTACAAGAAGAATACCTTTCTGTAAATCAATTTTTGGTCGTTGTTTCACCTTCATTTTGCTGCTGCTTATAAGAACAAAGTAAAAATACTGTCATGAATGCAATTGTTTTGACATTTTCTATTTCTTTTCTAGCATTCTATGTATTTGATTCTTATTAGAGCAAGAAAGGCCTCTATTAACAAAAAATAAAACTTGTTAGAACTTCCAACTTTATATAGCCAACTCTCCTTTTTTTTGTTTTGGTGTAAAGAGTTGACTAAACTGTGGTAAACTTTCAATGTTTCATTTTTCAACTATTTCTCAACTATTTCATATAGAAAGGAAAAAAAGGGAAATAAAATTTCCAATATACAATTGTCAATCACGGATGTTCTCCTTTCATAATAAAAGAAATCACTTTGTCTAACTAAAAAAACTAATTATACTATTAAATTAATGATGAAACATGTAGCACACCCGTGCACCTCATTAATCAAAATGGAGCATGCAAACGCACAGCTGTGCAGGCTCCGTTTAATGTCTGAAGAAGAGGAGAGACGAGAGATTAATGTCTTCTGGAGCATAGTTCATTAACTTCTAAATATCCTCTTTAGGACAAAATTTATATGAAGGATACTACTAATGAAATTTATATTATATCATATAATGTCCTGATTTCAATGATTAAGCTGTATTGATGTAGGCTAAATCAGGCAAAGTTGTCTTCTGAAAGTTGTAGCTTATCCTCTTAGCTTTCTAATGGTATAAAGTTCATAATTTTTGGACATCAAAATTGAGAGATATAATTTTTACAAAATTGAGTGACACATTAGGAGTGCACGATCGTGCACCAGCCCTTCACTAATACGAGTGCACGACCGTGCATGTCCTCAAGCTTCCAACCTTTTTTTAAATTTATCTTAAATTTTTATTCAAACATCTAAATTTAAAATAATGGGAAAACAAAAATTAAATTTTTCCATAAAAATTTGTTTTTTATTTTAAATTTAATTTTATTTAAGAAATTAAAAATTAAATTAAAACTAATTTAAAAATTTGTCACATAAGTGCACGAGCATGACTTAAGTTCACGCCCATGCACTTATGCAATTTTTTTAATTATTAATTTTATTTTTTAGCAAAATTAATAATAATATAATTATAATTAATTTTAAATTTTAATTTATTGTTTTATTTTTATTTAAAATTTATTGAAATTTTAAATTTTGTCAAAAAAGTGAACGGGCATGAGATAAGTGCACGACCGTGCATGCTCCATAAAAATTATAATAACATAATTTAATTGTAGTTATGTTATTATAAATTTTATTAAAAATAAAATTAATAACAACAAAGATTGTGTAAGTGCACTGGTGTGAGGTAAGTGCACGGTCGTGCATGCTCCATAAAAATTAATAATAACATAATTTAATTATAATTATGTTATTATTAATTTTGTTAAAAATAAAATTAAAAAATTGCGTAAGTGCATGAGTATGAGTTAAGTGCATGGCTGTGCATGAGTATGAGTTAAGTGCATGGCTGTGCATGCTCCATAAAAATTAATAATAGCATAATTATAATTAAAATGTAATTTATTGTTTTTATTTAAATCTTAATTTTATTTAAAAATTAAAATTAAAATAAAAACAAATATTAATATTAATATTAATATTTGTCAAATAAGTGCATGGGCATGTGCTTAACTCACGGCCGTGCATGCTCCATAAAAATTAATAATAACATAATTTTAATTATAATTTAAATTTAAACTAAAACTGAAATTGAAATTTTATTTATTATTTATTATTTTTCATTTCAATTTTAATTTAATTTTAAAAAATTAAATTAAAAATAATAAATTAAAATTTGTCTAATAAGTACACGATCGTGTATGTTCCATAAAAGAGAGGAGAGAGTAGCTCATTCGTGGCTTGGTTATGGCTAATAGGATAGAGTATTCTAAGTTAGGACAGAAGAGTAAGCAAGCGCTTTTTTAAATTTTAAAGAAAAATGATATCATTTTTATGTTAGATATAATAGGACAGAGTAAACTTAGATAGAAGATTCGGGCTCCATAGAAGTAGGGATTAGAGGCGGCAATTTTAGAAAATTTTTATTTTAAAATTTAAAAAAATTATTTTATCTTAAAAAGCATTGTTTTATTTATAAATTTTGAGCTCGGAGGCGGTTAGGTACGACTTCTGTGTTCAAAGTCAATGAATTATACAAGATATTCAGCGAATTGTTACCAACGTTGCGAATACCGTACCAGATTCGGTACTGGATTGAGTTCTAGTACGGTACTGTACTAATACTGGTCAATACCGGGTACTGTTTCGGGCAATTTTTATATTTATAAAATAGTCCTTGAAATTTTTAAAATTTGCAAAATAGTTCACTGATATGTTGTACAGTTATATACTGTACAGTTTATTGTTTACAAGTTTACATCAACCCTATTTCCAAAAAACATAATAATAAATAATAATTGCAATCAATAATTTAATATAAAATGACAATAATTTTTAAATATTTCAATATAAATAATAATCACAATTAATATGAAAAAAGACAATCACCATAATGCAAATATAAAAATAAGAATAATACAAAGTATTTAAAATATTACAATAATATAATTTCAAATTTTTAATAAATAATAATCACAATAATATAATTTCAAATTTTTAATAAATAATAATCACATCAAAACATCTAATAAAAGAACAATAAATATCTTTTAACTATTACAGTTTCATGGTAATGAGGAAACAATCAAGCTGAAGTCAAACCTGAAACAAAAACATTTACAATTACATCACATATATAAAATTTAACATAAACTAATAAAAATCAAATGTAAGTAAAATTAAAAGAGGAGGAAAAACAACCTGCAACGAAATTCAATCGTCAACAGGAGAATACCCACTATAACTGTACTGACCCCAGTTATCATTTGGTACAAAATATTCATCATTGAGAGGAGCTTCATCACCATTATCATTAAAATTTAATGTACCAAATGACATGTCAAGGTTTTCCCATCTAAGATTATCTTCCAATTCTACGTCATTGACATCTACCAAATTCAGTTCTTCAGAAACCCAATCCACCAAAACATCGATGTTATCAATGGAAATTGGATCATTTGAACTGCTTGTACTATTAATGCTCCTAGTAAACAATAAATTATAATTATTAAAAAATTATAAGAAATTATATTGAAAATAATAATGATAATAAAATATCTTTCTTGATAATTTCAAATAATTTATATTTCCAACAATCACAAAACATTCATATAACAATTTCCATTTCTAACAATTCCCAGCAATTCTCATTTCCAACAATCACAAAACATTCAGATAACAATTTCCAATTCTCAACAATTTCCATTTCCAGCAATCACAAAACATTCATAAAAAATTTTCCAATTCCAACAATTCTCATTTCCAATAATCACAAAACATTCATAAACAATTTTGCATTTCCGACAATTCTAAACAATTCCCATTTCTAACAATCACAAAACATTCATAAACAATTTCCATTTCCAACAATTCTCATTTCCAACAATCACAAACGACAAAACATTCATAAAAGAATTCCATTTCCAATAATCACAAAACATTCATAAACAATTTTGCATTTCCAACAATTCTCAACAATTCTCATTTTCAACAATCACAAAACATTAATAAACAATTTCCATTTCCAACAATTCTCAACAATTCACATTTCCTTCAATCACAAATGACAAACATTCATAAAAAATTCCATTTCCAATAATTCTCATTTCCAACAATCAGAAAACATTCATAAACAATTTTGCATTTCCAACAATTCTCAACAATTCCCATTTCCAACAATCACAAAA
>JAOSBN010114282.1:0-10528 GCA_027563595.1 Erythroxylum suave
TTATTATTATTATTATTATTATTATTATTATTATTATTATTATTATTATTATTATTATTATTATTATTATTATTTACATATTATTATTAATATTAATTTCGTTATTATTATAAATTTTCTTCTGATTATTATTAAATCCCATGTTAGTATAAATTTAATGTGATCTTTAAATCCTTTTTTATTATTTTTATTTTTGTTATTATTATTATTATTATTATTATTATTATTATGCTTTTTTTTATTATTATTATGCTTTTTTATTATTCAATTTTTTAATTTTATAATGTTTCTTATTCTTCTTATTATGATAGATTAATAACAATTTTGTTAGTTAACATGTTAGAAATGAAGATTTGAATTAAAATTTTTGTAAATATTTTAGTACAATAAAAGAAAGGCAAAACATAAGTATCATCACCTTCACTGTATAAAATCAAATTGAAATTAGGATATCTTCTCCCTTTTTTCATTTCTCACAGGCATTGTCCCCTCTTCTCGTCAGACTGTGTGTTGTTCTGCGATGAAGGTTTATTTTTGCGTGAAGTGTCGATTTGTTGCTATCTAAGGTTGAGGGTTACAACAGTGGAGTTGGGTTGACGCCGATCGGATTTCGATTCTCTATTTGTAAAATTTGTAGCATTTACCATCACAATGCCCCCTCAAAGAGCTAGAAAATTAAAGGAAACCATTGTAGCTGAGGTGAGAGGGGACAATGCTGCAGACATTGCAGTTGTGTATGATGCACCCCTTTTCCCATTTACTCAGAGGAAGAAGGAGTGAGGTACAGTTTTCTACGGACTAAAACCATTGAAGTACTAACGTATTTTAATTTTGATGTGCTAGACCAAATAAGGATGACAGATAAATTGTTGAGATTGTGTGAGAGAGGGAAATGGGAGCAATTTGTGCAAATTAGTTACCGTGTTTACCGTGAACTCACACTTGAGTTTTTCACATCTTTGAGGTTTGAGTCAAGCAAACCTCAAAAATTGTGGTTTAGTTTTCGAGGGCAAGTTTAGTTTTTGGATGAGAATCTGTTAGGGCAACTATTTGGGTTTGCAGAAAAAGAAGTAGAAGATAGGCATCAGTCATTCTCCATTAGTTCTTATTGGAAATATTTAACTGACTTGGATGAGTATGATCCGCGTATTGCATCAAATGCACATATTCTTAGTGCGGAACGGTTGCTGCTGCATAAATTCATGTGTGCAACTATTTTCGGGAAAAGGCAAAGTACTAAATGCTCAGGGAAGGAGCTTTTCTTATTATGGTGCATCGATCATAGCCATAAGCCGAACATGTTAGCTTATGTTTCTCAAACTTTGATCCAATCAGTGGGGAGAAAGGGGAACAGTTTGGGAATGGGTTATTTAGCAACTGCTTTGGCTGAACATTTTGAAATTGATGTTAGTGAACTAATCTTCCTAGATTTTCAGTATTTTGATGTACATTACTTGAAACAGTCCGAGATAATAGATCACAACACGATGAAGCTGCGAGATCCATTGACACGTACTACAGTGAAGCACAGGTTTGCAACTGTAGCTTCAAGTGCTACATATCACGCGACAGAATATTTTTCTGAGACTGAGGGGGGATAATAGCAAGGACAACATTGCTAAGCACACCAATAGTAGCAACCTGATTGGGGCATGGTTTACACATTGATGATTGATAACAACAGCAATATACAGCATCAGTTGGATAAAATGAAGCAGCAGATGATTCATTGTAGTCGGCGACTGGACCAGCTAGCCTAGGATGTGCAATACGTGGGCAACAAATTGCAGAAGTCTTGGGAGATGCAAAGACTGGACTTGCCATCTCCATCCCCATTGCCTCCGGGATCTCGACAATCTTCTTGAAATGTGGAAGTAAGAGATTTGTATATGTGGTAGTAAGAGATTTGTATTCTCACAAGTTTATGAATGTATGGCTATAGATTTGTTGTATTTTAGACATGCTTTGTCACTCTCATTTGAAATCCAAAAGCTAACATCTCATTTAGGCTAAGTTTTGATTTTGTAAACTTATAATTTTTGTTTAATGAACCACTTCAGCTATTCTATTTCTACAAAATGATTACCTTCTGGAAAAACAAAACCAGAAAGAACATAACTTGAAACATGGAAATAGGACTGAACTTGGATATTGAAAATTGAACTAAAACTTGTGTATTGCTGAAATATTTGTTCTTCTCTCGTACATGCTTGAAAGGAATGAAGATGAGCTTTATATTAGCTTTAAAGCTTTCCGATACAACTTTTGAAAGAAACTGAAAGATAAAAACATGATCTGAAGAGTAAAAACAAGCCTAGTGCAAGCATTTCCTCATTTGGCAAAACACAAAAGCAAACAATTTGTCTCTAGCATAACTGAAACTAACATTTGCTTGCAATTACTTTGAAACTTGTAAACTGCAGGGGACATTTTCTAATGACTACAGAAATGATTAAGACGTTGTGATGATCTGGCCATTTCTTCATTAATTAACTTTAATGCATTGTTTTTCTCCATTCACTTAATTTTCTAACCAAACTAAGCTTTATTTTGGAACATCGAATGAATAAAATATTTTGATAATATAAAAGATAGTGTCTGATTCAAAAATTTTAGAAATAAGAGAATTATGACCTGAAATAAATTATTCTATAACTTTCTTTATGCATGATATGTGTATATAAGACCTCATTTTTTAATTGTCCATAAATATACTTTGTCTAATATATTTTTATTTTCTCATTAATTACATGTTTAGTTTTAAATTAAAAATTTCCTATAAAAGGTAATGTCAAGACAAATGAAAGATAGTTAATTTTATTCACTAATTAAGGAAGACAAGAGTTAGGTGGTTCGTACTTACATTATTATCACAATCATCTTGTACAGATACAACACTCTTTAGCACGAAGGCAACTACGACATTTGTCAATGGAAATACAAACTCCTAAATTGTTTACTTCTTCCATATTTGCAATATCAAATGTTTGTTGTGCTTGTAAATCAATATGCATCTAAACAAAATATGTAATGCAATTATTAAATTAAAAATAATTGAACTTAAGACAAAAACTTTATTCAATTTACCAGTCATGCGTATTGAAGGTGGGATAGCAACACTAATATTTTGTTGACTTGTTCCAACATCATTGACCTAATATGATAAATGATTCAAAGTTTAATATCACATGCAGACATAAAATATTTCAAACAATAGAAACAAATAGTTTAACAACGAATACCAGAGGACTTCTTGCATAATGATGATGACTGTACAACATTGTTGACTTATCCATATGAACACCTATTGGCTACAATTTGTAATTGTCATAACCAATTTGTTGATAAATAAAAGATTAAATTGAATCAAATTATTATACCCATAAGACAATATTATAAGTAGAACCTAAGATTGTTCTATACGATTTTCATGATTGGAAACCATACTTGTCAAATCCTGACAAATAGAAACTGTCTGCATTTGATATTTCTCATAAGCAAGAAAAGAAAATTTTGTTCAAAACATGTAGCACAACACATGCAGACATTATTAATTACCCAATGCCAACCTGATGTTGATGTAATATGGGAGCTTGGCTGCTTGAGATAATATGAGTTTGTTGGGAATTATCTTCAGATTCCTGAATAAAGTCGTTTAGGTGAAATTAAATTAAAATTATAAGTATAAAAATTATATACATCATTTCAAACCAATATCACCAAAAGTTTATCCTAAGTATTAGAAAGGGGGATTACTGTCGAATCTGCCACATTTGTTGAAGTCCTACATTTCTTCACATTCTTCCTCTTCTTTGAACTTTTCTCTAGTCCATTCCTCAATCTCTTCATTCATGTCGGCTTTGTCTTCATTTTCACACCTCTTATGTGATTCATTTCAGCAAAATTAATGTCAGCTTCATTCCATACATTCATTTCTGTCATGGAATGTTAGTTGAACTCTTGATCTTGTCCTATTTGGTTCTCTTCATCAACTATCTCTTCACCTTCCAATTTCTCATCAACCATGTTCAACAGTCCATCTTTCACAATTTTATAGGTATCTCTCCTATATGCTGCTCTTGTCACCAATCGCATGTTTAATGTACCCAATTCTTTATACCTTATAGTTGACAGCAGTTTAAGATCCACATTAGTTTCATTGGCAGTTGACTCCTTACTAGCAATTGTCTAGCATTTTGCTTTCCTTGTCTATTTTTTCAAAATATACTTGCTTGGGATTGTCCAAACATTTTTCATGTTATAAACCTTCAACACATGAGAGCATAGAATGCCAGCAAACTCAAACTTCCCACAACTACAATGAACTTCATCGTTATATGAATCATAACTAACAAATTTCAAGTAGCTCTTCCCAATAACACTGATTTGATACGTTCCATCTTGACGGCAAAGACGAATCCTATAATCATGACAATGATTCCATTGATCTTGAAAAGATTTAAAAACTTCTACCGTGTAGACAGTAGCTGCATGCTTTAAAATTTTAACCTGTGCAGACAATGTTGGATTGCTGACATTACATCTAAAATCAGCTTTTAACTCCTCAAATCGACGATCATCAATAAGCCTTTGAAAGTGATTAAAAAATTGTAATAAGTTATGATAATAACAGACGTACCTTTTTATCATACTGTTCATACTCTCACTTTGCTGGGTGTTCATCATGTCTACACAAAATATTTTACGCCCATAACCAGAGCCCATTTTTCCTTGATATGATACATACGTTTCAACCATTTATTATCTTCAAGTTCATATTTTTCCAACATCTTATTCCATGCAATGCGAAAATCTTCTTCTTCTTCATACTCATATAAGCACTCGCTCAAATCCCTTGAAAACTCTTTAAACTTCGAAAATACACCACTCAAATGGATGGCAGCATTTTGATAAACATGCCAAATACACAGTCGATGATGAGTCTTTGACCATCTTGAAGCTAATGCCTTTGCGATTGCCGCATCTTGATCAGTGAGAATAGTTGTAGGCTTTTTCTCAGACATCGCTCTATCAAATGTGTCGAACAACCACTCAAATGTAAGAGCAATTTCATCATAGAAGAGTGCAACACCAAAAACTGTTGTTTGCTTATGATGGTTGACACCAACCAACAAAGCTAGTGGATGACCCAGACCATTCTTTTTGTAAGTAGTATCGAAGCACACTACATCACCAAAGTCTAAGTAGTCATTCCTCATTTTTGCGTCAGACCAAAATTTGTCAGTCATCAAATCATCTTCGTCCACTTGAATGGCATAAAAGAAATTTGGATCTTCCACCTGCATCTTATACAAATATTCTAACACCTCACGCGTATCTCCATTTTTCATGTCTCTTGTTTGTTTAGACCTTAAATAATTCTTGTAATCATCCGGAATAAAGCCAACATTATTTTTGCCACCTGCTTGTCTCACCAAAAGATCATGGGATGCTTTCGATCAAATTCCCACACCATTAACCATTTCAATTTGCATAGCCGCAATTGAAGATATATTCCTGTGACTTCTATGCAAATGTGTTTTGTTTGGGGATGAAAGGTAGTGATTGTGCTCCTCCATAAATTGAATGACTTGAAATTTTCTAGTTTGCAAACTATTCACTTTCATCCTTGCCTCTCAACCAAATCTTGCTTCTGCCTGTGGAGCTCTTACATACAAATCTCTTCTATCGGCCATCCGTTTACCCTCAGCACTACAACAAAAAATCCTACAAATCAACTTACCACTTTTATCTTTGTGACTTTTGCTTCTTCTAATTCCAAATCCCACATTCTTCGCATAAGTTAAATAAAATTGATAAGCTTCTTCTTCTGTCACGAACTGCATGCCAATTTTTGGTACTAACTCTCTTCCAACCAAATCTCTTGTGTTCATATTACAACTCTCGTTCCCAAAGCCAATATCATTGTTACGTTGCTCATTATCACTTTCATAATTTAAACGACGACATGGAGTCGATGTACCTTCCATTTTCACATCTGTGAAATTAAAAAACAAGGAGCATTATTTTCAGATATAATTTTTAACACAACCAAGAACGGCTATTAAAAAAAACATAGGATGTTTTTTTTAATAATCCATGCATGTGTTCTGTCATTCCTGTAACACAAAAAGCAATAATAAATTTGATTTTACATTTTACAAACGCGTTGAGTTGTTTCCATTTTATATTTTACTGTTTACAGTTGAGTTGTTTCCATTTTACAAAAGCTTATCTCCCTTTAACATTAACTACAACTTAACGTTAACGCTAACTCAACTGTAACACATTAATAATCACTGCTGTGTATGTAAAAGCAAAGCTATAAACACTCCCATAAAAGTCAGAAACCATTAAATGTCAGAGATCTTCACGACTGACTTCAAACATAAATCAGAACCAACTCAACCTTCACATATTAATTACCACTAACGTATATGCAAAACCACTATTTATTAACAAAAGCATACCAGTTACATCACAATGAATACCAAAACGTTAAACAGAAACAGACAACCTATATAACAATTAATTCTAAATATCTTCAACAATTACTGTAATCAAAACATAAATAACAAAATATCTTAAACAACCACTTAGTAAATAAACAAAGCCAAAACACACCCATTTCTCAATAACTGGTTAACATAGACAAATGGTTAAAAACTATTACACTGAGAGGGAGATGAAGAGTAAGAAATTTCTCTGTACAAACTCAGAAATTTGAACAATGGTCTGTAAATTTGGTTGAAGAAAAAAAAACATTTGTCAAATTTTTAAAAACAATTTACTTAAATGGCGGGAAATGTTAGTCATAATGGCTTTGGAAATGACAAACATTTCCAATCTCATTATTATTGTAAATTAATTTCTACAGATTTTATTAATATTGTATATTTTTATTTGTTCATTATCATTTTAATTTCTTGATATAATTTAATAAATACAGTTAATAATAATGACGAATTTAATAATGTTATGAATAATAATAAACATTTTTAATTAAAATAATACATTTATTGATAATAAGTAATATACTGAAGTACAAAACTAATCATAATAATCACATTAATAAAATAATTAAGATTATAAATTTTAAAATAATAAGAAGGATAAAAATATTATTAATCAGAAGAAATTTAATAATAATATGTAACAGTTATTATAATAATGGAAATAAATTTAATTAATAAACTATTACAATAATAATAATAAATAAATAAATACAGTTAATAATAATAACAAATTTAATAATGTTATGAATAATAATAAACATTTTTTATAAAAATAATACATTTATTAATAATAAGTAATATATTGAAGTACAAAACTAATCATAATAATCACATTAATAAAATAATTAAGATTTATAAATTTTAAAATAATAAGAAGGAAATTTATATTATTAATAGAAATAAATTAAAGCAAACAAACTTAAATAATGATAAGGAATATAATCATAATAATGAAAATAAATACATTAAATAATAAAAAGCAATGCAATTTAATATAATAACACTAGTAATTTTAATAATAAAAACAAAACCAGAAAAGGGAGTCATAGGCCATGTCGCGATTGCGATACCGAGGAAGATCGACAGTCTCGCGATCGCGAGACTGGCCAATTTCGGCTTTCTCGCGAACGCGACACCTCGCAATTACGAGACTGACCAATTTCTGGAGTCTTGCGGGCGCAACACCTCGCTATCGCGACCTCGGCTATCCTCCTCTCCTTATTCTTCATCTTCTATACAATTATTATTATTCACTATTATATTATTATTATGTTTCTTTAATTATTCTTATTAATTTAATTGTTTTAAATTATGATAATAATAAATTTTGTACTTACTATTATTCTTATTATTATTTAATTATTTAGTTATTAATTATATTAAATAATATGATTAAGTTCCTAATTATTTTTAATTTCGTGCTTGATAATAATAAGGAAAAAATTATATACTTATTTTTGCTAATTCCTTATAATCAGTTTTAATTTATAAATTATTTTAGGAATTATTATTTTTTTCCTTATTTTATATTCGTTATTATTATTATAAATTATATTATAATAATTTTTAATAACGTTATGTTTCTTTAATTATTCTTATTAGTTTAATTGTTTTAAATTATGATAATTATAATTTCCTTATAATTTTTTATTTTAGAAATTATTTCACGAATTATTATAAGTTGTGCTAATTTTATATTCCTAATTATTATTCACCATTATATTATTATTAATAATTATTATGTTTCTTTAATTATTCTTATTTATTTAATTGTTTAAAGTTTTGATAATTATAAATTTTGTACTTACTATTATTCTTATTCTTATTTAATTATTTAGTTATTGATTATATTAAATAATATGATTAAATTGCTCATTAATTTAAATTTTGTGCTTGATAATAATAAGGAAAAAATTATATGCTTAATTTTGCTAATTCCTTATAATCATTTTTAATTTATAAATTATTTTAAGAATTATTATTATTTTCCTAATTTTATATTCGTTATTATTATTATAAATTATATTATAATAATTTTTAATAACGTTATGTTTCTTTAATTATTCTTATTATTATTAAATTATTTATTAATTAATTATATTAAATTATATCATTAAATGCTTGATTATTTTTAATTTTTTTAATAAGAATAAAGATAAAAATATTTGTTTATTTTTGTCATCATCCAAATAAAAAGAATTAAACACACAAACAAAAATTAATTGCTTTTTAGAATAAAGAGAAATAAATAATGATATAGGTTTTTTATTATAACAAATAAAAATCAAAATGACTTTATATAAAGTCATTTTCGTTACTGTTAAACATGTATTATTTAAAAGTGGCTAATTCTAAAACACTAGCTTTGGCTTAAGCTAAAAAACGGCATCAGTTGGTGGATCTCACTGGCTTCTCTACAATTTTAAATAAAAATAATATAGTTTTAACACTGGACAAAATAAGACAACGTAATATTTGACAGAGAATCCGCACTCGGCGTTATTGGGGTTAGGGGAAGAGAAATGGACTTTTGTGGATGAGAGGTATCGCCATTATGATGACATTATAATATATAATGGTCAATTCTATGTTGTTGATAGATGGGGACTGTTTGGTGGGTTGATTCATCATTGAAACTGATTCCACACTCGCCTCGGATGTATGGCTATGGTCACATGAAGCATTTGGCAGAGTCTATTGGAGATCTTTATGCTGTTGATAGGTATCTTGAAAGAAACCGGAGGACATGGCCTTTAGATGAGTATATCAACCTAGACATGAATAGTAACTGCCATTATTTCGTGAGAAACTATTCTATCGTAGTGTTTGGTTGCTGTCCCCATGGGTGGGGACAGATGACAGAGACACAAAAGTCCCGCCCTTTGGCTGTTTGGTTGCTGTCTCCCCCGAAAATTGTCCCGACTCTGGAGACGGAGACATGACAAATCTGTGCATCTCGTAAGTGTGGCACAGAGACGCGGGGACGGAGACAAAAATTAATGTTGGAAGTGAAATGTCCATATTGCCCTCACATTTTAACCTAACTCAAAGCTTCTCTTCGTCACTTTTGCCTGCCGTCTCCCTTGTCTTCGTTTCTTCCTCTCTGTATCCAAACCGTAGCCATAACCACACGTTGCAACTCCCGCAGCTCTCCTTCTCGGTTGGACTTCCGCCCCAAACAGTGAAAGGTTTGTATGATTTCCCTTCAATTTTTCTGCTTCTTCGCCTCTTAAGTTTGTTTATTCAGTCTTGACAAGTGCTGCCATGAGGAGGAACTGAGAATTAAATCTCATTATTCCATTCCAATAAATGGTTTGCAGATCTAGTTAATGTATTTGAAGTCTTTCTACCTCAGCTTCTTTTGTATCCCAACCCATCAGACCCATTGAACGGGGAAGCTGTTGCACTAATGATGCGTGATCGCATAGCTTATGAACAGAGAATAAAAGGTATTGACTGAAGCTGGTGGTAATTTAAATACGTTGCTTCTGTTTTAGCTGGTCATAAAAAATTATGATTCCTATTTGCTGTTTTACTAGTATTACAATTCTTTTTATTTCAATCCTGTTAATCTTTTCCTATCTCCTTCATCTGTAGCAGATATGATCAAAATGAAATTTGACAGCACTTCAAAGTGCGATTGAATTTAGGTTTACATTTCATTACCTGCCATCCTTTATGCTCATTGGTTTAAAATTTAGACTTACATGTCATTTCATAAAAATTGATTCCAACGATTTGAAATCCCCTATTGCTTAAAATAATGTAAATTCTGAAGCATCTTATATGTTATCAGAAGAAGACATGGAAGCATTGTTATTAAGAATAGTTTAATTAAGAGCTTGATGGAAACTTCAACAACAAGATATCTTGCTTTAGGAGATACCTCCACCTTGTTTTAGAACTGCCAATTACGTCGTCAGTGCATACACCTCGCAAAAGATTAGTTGGTTATTACTGGCACTTGTAAAATCCAAATTGACTCTGCCTTTTAATTTCAATGAAAAAAAATC
>JAOSBN010114283.1:0-10528 GCA_027563595.1 Erythroxylum suave
GAAAAAGTCCCTAAAAATGGAAAACAAACATAAATCACTCCAATTCTATTTTTCAAATACATATAACACATTTTTCACAATAATCATATATGCCGGGAAATATCATGAATGCATATACAATCATGTGCATGTGCAAAAATTACCATTCATATCTATATAGAAGCTATATGATGTATGATCATGTCGAGATATGTTTACACACGCCTAACCTGTCCCAAATGACCAATTTACCCTTCCCATCGGTGATGAGATGTTACAAAAGATCTCTTTGTATTAGGACCAAGGAAAAACGAACGTCTCTGTCTTTTCTCTCGTTTACTCTTCAAAAAAATTTCCTTCCCACCAAACAATGCTGTAAAATAAACTCTCTATCTAACCAACACTGATTCCAAAGAACTAAAAATCCAACAAATATTTGATCTCTACATAACATTACTACACATATTCTATTGACAAAAACAACATGTTTCAATGTATGCGATGATGCAGTCTACCATAATGTTAGTTTTTTCCTGTTAATCTATGTTCATCAACAATGTAACAACAATTATGGACCAGAATCAAAAACAAACATCATTCCAGAAATAATTTGCAAAAACATGCGATGGGTCTTTCTAAATCATAAGCATGCATATATAAAAACAAACCAATGCTCTAGTACCAATGTTAATAAGAAACAAAGAACACAATCACATAGATTATTAAAAAACAGGATCTTTGCATATGCATACAAAATAAAATCACATACTTAGATTTTGTTGAATTTACACCAGTTAAAGAACACTACACTATAGATCTTTTTCTATTCTTCTTCCTCGTATGATAAACAACGTAGAAGAAGGAAAACACACAGATAATCTATATGCTTTTGGTTTTTGGTTTTTGGTGTTCACATTCAAAACACATAACTACCTGTGGTAGTTATTGAAAGCATAATTACAACATTACCCCTTATGGGTGTAAAACGATTCAGTATGTGAGAAGAACAATTTGTTTGATAATTTCATTATGTGGCATGTATATTTTTGTCTAATCATTTAAGTATATTAAATCCCATTATTTATTTGAATAAGAGATATTAGGTTTAATAAAAATAAATTATGTGATTTATTTACATTGATGGAACATAAAAACTATAATAAAATAAGGATAATGAAAAGAGGTGTAGTTTGAATTTTAAATTGATAACTACTTCCTCTCTCTCTACCTATTAAGTTTTTCACATATCTCTCCATCAGACAATATACGGAAAATAACGAAATAAAGGCCAAGTGAGAGAAAACAAAAGCTAAGAAAATCTTGAAGATTATTGGAGATTATCTATTTAAAAATTATCAAAAATACAATAGACCAAGGTACGCTTATGTTATTGTCAAAAATTAATAGATTATAATACCCTTCAATTTATGTGTTTAAATTTTACATGATAAAGTTTTCATGTAAGATAGTTTACATGTGGTATCAGAGCCCAAGGCGTTGAGAATCAATAATTCCATTTAAGATATTAAATAAATAATTATTATGAAATAATTATATACATGATCAAGACAATTTTGTATAGTGATTTCCTCACCAATTACGGCATGTTTTGGTTTTAAACTGCAACATTCACGTTTTCTTTCTTTCTTATACATGGAACATTATAAATGTTTTTGTTTCCACCTAAATCATGTTATCAAGATGATGAAGGAAAGGAAAAACAATATTAAGTCTTTCCCTGCCAAGTTGACATATTAATGGAATTAACAAAGCCATTAATTGCATTCACTAAATATGTTTTGTTTTATCTTACGTTTCTTCATTAAGGATGGTTTGAAAACATTCCATCAATGGACATAAAAGGTTCTCTCTTTCATTAATTGTGTTTCTCTCGTGCATTCTCTTCTGTGCCATCAAATTATGTCACTTGTTTCTTTTATCATGTCTCTTTAATGCTACATTGATACCTTTATGTCTACTTTTATTAGTTGTCGTAATGAATTAACATCTTTAGATGAATTAATTGCTTTGATTTCTCTTAAGATTGCAATGACATAAAGATATATTTAATGGGTATATTAAAATTCATTGATATTAAAATATTTAAGAATCACCCAAGGGTTTATTAGTTAATTTTATATCAATGAGTATAATCATGATTAATTAGTATACTTTATTAGATATATTTAGCATATCCAAAGATAACTAATATATCTAATCAGAGTATGCATGATTATCAATTATGTAAATATTACTAAGCATCAATTTATGTGTTTACCATGTTGTTTTACCCAAAGGAAAACCACAATATATGTTTATTGTTGACATATTTGTTATTTAATTTTAATTACGTGTTTAAATTATGATTCAAAGCATTAACATAGAGTGTTTCTTGTATAAATTTTATAGCATTCAATTCTGTTGCTATCTAGTCACAAGTTTCATCTATTATAAAGTTTAATGGGCTTAACTTTAATAAATGGTGTGAACAATTTCAGTTCAACCCAGGAATCCTAGGTCTTGACATGGCACTCCAGACTGATAAGCCCATTCCACTTATTGATAATAGCAGTGCTAAAGAATGATCTTTTCATGAATGTTAGGAAAGATCAAATAGACTAAGGATTTCAATCTCTAAGAAGGAACCAAGTAACGATAGATGTCATTTATGTAAGAAAACCGGACACTATCAGAAGGACTATTTGAAATGTAAGGCATGGTTTGAAAAGAAAGGTAAGCCTAGTGCTTTTGTATGTTTCAAATCTAATTTAGTAAAAGTTCCTTATAATACTTGGTGGATTGATTCTAGATGTACCACTCATATTACTAATACGATGCAGAGATTCCTTACGATCCAAACCATAAACCCAAATGAAAGATTTGTCTTCATGGGAAATTGAGTCAAAGCTATAGTTGAAGCCATTAGAACTTATCGTTTGATTTTAGACACAGGACATCATTTAGATCTTTTCGAAACCCTTTATATTCCTACAATTTCTTGAAATTTAGTTTCTTTGTCAAAACTTGATACTATTGGATATTCGTTTAAGTTCGATAATGGATGTTTTAGTTTGTTCAAACATAATTGCCTTATTGGTTCTGGTACAGTCCCTGATGGTTTATACAAATTAAAGCTTGATAACATTTTTATTGAAACCCTGTTTACCTCACATCATAATGTTGGTACTAAAAGAAATTTTATAAATGAAGCTTCAGCTTACTTGTGGCATAAACGTTTAGGTCATATATCGAAAGATAGAATAACCAAATTCGTAAAGAATAAAATTCTTCCAGAATTAGATTTTACTAATCTTGAAATTTGTGTGAATTTTATTAAAGAAAAACATTAAAAAAAATTAAGAAAGAAGCCATAAGAAGTGCATAGCTCCTTAAAATTATACACACTGATATATGTAGGCCTTCAGATGTTCCATTATTTAGTGGAAAAAAATTTTCATCACTTTCATTGATGATTTTTCACGCTATGGATATATTTATTTTCTTCATGAAAATTCTCAGTCAGTAAATACTTTAGAAGTATTTATCAGTGAGATAGAAAGGCAATTAAATAGAAAAGTGAAAATTGTTCGATCTGATAGAGTTGATGAATATCATGGAAGATATAGTGAAAGTGGACAATGTTCTAGCCCATTTGCTAAATTTCTTGAAAAGCGTAGTATATGTGCTTAATACACAATGCTAGGTACACCAAAACAAAATGGTGTAGCAGAAAGGCGCAATCATACCTTAATGGATTTGGTTAGGAGTATGATGAGTCATTGTTCTCTACCATCATCATTGTGGATGTATGCAACAAGAATTTTCATGTATTTATTAAATAAGGTTCCTAGTAAAGCAGTTCCAAAGACACGTTTTGAACTGTGGACAGGAAGGAAACCTAGTTTAAGACACCTACATATTTGGGATTGCCCGACAGAAGTACGGATATACAATCCATATGAAAGGAAATTGGATTCAAGAACAACTAGTGGTTTTTTCATTGGTTATCCAGAAAAATCTAAAGGGTATATATTTTATTATCCTAATCATAGTACAACAATTGTTGAAACTGGAAATGCTAGATTTATCAAAAATGGAGAAATTAGTGGGAGTTCAGAGTCACAGAAATTGAATATTCAAGAAGTTAAAGCGCAAGTTTTCTTGCCTATAACTTCTTCTCAAATGTTTGTTCCTAGAGTTGATGAAAATTTTAACAACTTTCAAGAACAATAAATGCATGATCAAGAACCACAAATGTATGACCAAGGTCTAAATAACGAAGTCACCGTTAATGAACCTGCTGTAAATGAGTGACATGAAGTATTAAGAAGATCTCAAAGACAAAAGAGATTAGCAATTTCTAATGATTATGTGGTTTATTTACAAGAAGTAAAAGGTGATTTAGGTATTGATAACAATCCAGTTTCGGCTTCACAAGCCACTGAAAGTGAAAATTCTAATAAATGGTTAGACGCCATGAAAGAAGATTTAAAATCTATGGATGACAATCAAGTTTAAGATCTTGTTGAACTACCAGAAGGTTGTAAAAGAGTCAGATGTAAATGGGTATTTAACAACAAATGTGACTCTAATGGTAATATTAAGAGATATAAAACTAGACTTATCGCCAAAGGTTATACTCAAAAGGATGGAATTGATTATAATGAGACATTTTCTCATGTTTCTAAAAAGGATTCATTTAGAATTATTATGGCAATGGTAGCTCATTATGATTTAGAGCTCCATCAAATGGATGTGAAAACTGCCTTTCTGAATGGGAATTTAGAGAAAGAAATCTATATAGATCAACCTGAGGGTTTTCTAGTAGAAGGAAAACAAAACGTTGTATGTAAACTTAAGAAATCAATATATGGACGTAAGCAAACCTCTCGACGATGGTATCTCAAATTTAATGATACCATTACTTCTTTTAGATTTAAAGAAAACACTGTTGATCAGTGTATTTATCTGAAGATCAATGGAAGCAAATTTATATTTCTAGTCCTATATGTTGATGATATCTTACTTGATGCTAATGATCTTGGATAGTTACATGAGACTAAGACATTTCTCTCTAAAAATTTTGAAATGAAAGATATGGGTAAGGCATCTTATATGACAGGAATTGAAATATTCTGTAATCGATCACAAGGAATATTAGGGTTGTCTCATAAAGCATATATCAAAAAGATTTTAGAGAGATTCACCATGGATAAATGCTCCACAAGTGTTATTCCAATTCAAAAAGGAGACAAATTTAGTCTTAAACAATGCACAGAAATGGAAAGAATTCCTTATGCATCTATTGTTAGGAGTTTAATGTATGCTTCAACCTGTACTAGGCCAGACATCAGTTTTACTGTTGGAATGCTAAGTAGATACCAAAGTAATCTTAGATTGTAACATTGGAAAGCTACAAAGAAAGTTTTAAAATACTTACAATGAACAAAAGATCATATGCTCACTTATAGAAGATCTAATCATCTTGAAGTGATTGGATATTCAAATTCAGTCTATGCCGAATGTGTTGACATGAGAAAATCAACAGTTGGCTATTTGTTTCTTTTAGTTGGAGGAGATATCTCATGGAAGAGTGTGAAGCAGTCTATCATTGTTACAGTTGCTATAGAAGTTGAGTTTGTGGCATGCTTTGAAGCCGCTGTTCATTGTTTACGGCTACAAAACTTTATTTCAGGAATTGGAATTGTCGACAATATTGCCAAGCCGCTGAAAATTTATTGTGATAATTCTGTAACTGTCTTCTTTTCAAAAAACGACAAGTATTCAAAGGATGCTAAACATATGGAAATCAAATATTTTTTTGTTAAAGAAGAAGTTCATAAACAAAGGGTGTCAATTGAACATATTTGCACTGATCTTATGATAGTAGATCCATTAACAAAAGGATGCCACCGAAGACAATTAATGAATAGTCGAAAGAATAGGCATCATTCGGTATCATGATTAAACATGTTAGTATTTATGTATTTTATATATTCGATACTCTAAGCTCATTTATATATTCTTTCTGATATTGCATTTTGTTATTTATTGTTAGTATATATACATGAATGGTTATATGAATTTTAAGAGGATTTTTCTGTTACAAAGACGTTATTGTTGAACCATTTAGATATATCTCACAATAGATCATATTAAGTTATGAACAAGTTTTGTGATGCATAGAAGGAAGTATGTCACATTAAGAGATATACAACCGCTATGATCCTTTCTAGTTTTTTACTTACTTATGATTAATGTTACGCCTAAAGAAAATATTCATATTATGTTCTCTTGTTAAATCATGATTAAGTTATATAGGTCAAGTGGGAGATTGTTAGATAATTTCATTATATGACCCATATATTTTGGTTTAATCATTTAAGTATATTAAATCCCATTAGTTATTTCGATAAGAGATATTAGGTTTAATGAAAATAAATAATGTGATGTATTTACGTTGATGGAACATAAAAACTACAATAAAATAAAGATAATGAAAGGAGGTGTTGTTTGAATTTTAAACTGATAACTACTTCCTCTCTCTACCTATTAAGTTTTTCACGTATCTCTCCATCAAACAATATATGAAAAATAACAAAATAAAGGCTAAGAGAGAGAAAACAAAATCTAAGAATATCTTAAAGATTATTGGAGATTATATGTTCAGAAAGGATTGGAAATACAATAGATCAAGGTACGCTTATGTTATTGTGAGAAATTATTAGATTCTAAGATCCTACAATTCATGTGTTTAAATTTTACATTATAAAGTTTTCATGTAAGATAGTTTACACAATTTGTTAAATCAAGTAGTGTAGATGACCAAAGCCATGTTTTCACCTGCTAAAAGACAAATGGCTAAAACATACAAAATTTAAGCATTAAGCAAAGTTTCAATAAACTATTTGTATCAATTGTAATCTCACATACCACCGTCGGCGGGGTTGTTGATGGCTACACAGAAGTCCTAAAGAGGACTAGGATCATAGGCAGAGGCAACTAGTCAAGAAGTTAAAGCCAAGAGAGTGATAAGAAGAAGGTAGTGAAGCTTTTCCATGATTTACAAGACCAAACTAGTTCTAGCTCTCAGTATATAGCTTTTGGTGCTTTGCTGAGGGATGAATAAGGGTTATTGCGAAGCATGCTATTTATAGATGACTTCGGATGACTATTTCTATTTTATGTGAAGGCAGTAGATAGAGCAAGTCTTTTTAAGGATTCTATTTAAGAAAAGATAATAGATGGCGCTCGATCAACAACTACTACAATTTATTTGACCAAGACCCAGTTTTAGCAATGGAAGATTTGATTCTGACTAGTTACTCGGTTCTTAAAGAAAAAGAAAAAAACCTACGCCAAATTGTTTCTCCTAGTTAGATCATTTATAGGTAAACCCATTAATGAGCTCCTCTATGCATTGCAACAAATGGACTCTTTGGTGACAATTTAATTGGCGACGAAATCCAATTCATCACCAAAATAGAACATATTGCGACGTTAAAAACAATTCGTCACTAAAACTTGACATTTACCAACGAATAAAGAAAGCGTCGCAGAAAAAAAAACATTTAGTGACGAATAAAAATAATAGTCACAAAATGCTTAATATTTAGTGACGCTAAATCTATATCGTCACCAAATGTAGAACAATGGGTGATGATTTATTTTATTCGTCGCGAAATATGGAAATGGCAATGTTTTTGGAAAACGTCACCATAATAGGTTGCATATTTAGCGACGAATCCCATAAATCGTCTCCAAATAGGTTGTATACTTGGCGACGAGATTGTTGAGCGTCACTAAAAGTCCATATTTAGTGACGAAAGTTTTATTTAGTCGTAAAAGCTTGAACATTCAGCGACGATTTTTTTCATCGTCACTAAATGTCAAGTATTCAATGACAAGTTTTATTAATCGTCACCAAATGTCGCACATACAGTGATGAATTCTAGAAAATGTTGTTGAATACTTACAATTGGTGAAGATTTTGAAAATCGTTGCAAAATGATTAACATTTTCAAAAAATTTTAAGCTAACATTTTTATAATCTATCATTGTTAATTAATATATGTTTTATTGGAGATTTTACTGGAATGTTTACAACGTATTATTCAAGAAAATGTCAACGTAATTTTAAGTATTAAACAGTAGTATTAATTAATCATTAGTATTTACAAAATTGACAAA
This sequence comes from Erythroxylum suave, assembly GCA_027563595.1. Classification (NCBI taxonomy): domain Eukaryota; kingdom Viridiplantae; phylum Streptophyta; class Magnoliopsida; order Malpighiales; family Erythroxylaceae; genus Erythroxylum; species Erythroxylum suave. Next base: position 8,170 of record JAOSBN010114283.1, read on the forward strand.
ATAAGTTATAAAAAAAGTTAATTAATTTTATGAATATAATAATATGATATATCATAACAATACAGTTATAGAACAATATAGTACGAAGTTTGAATTAAAAGTTACCCAAATCATATAGTTATAGAACCAAAACAATAACAGTCCACATTCAATAATACGCAAGTTAACCTCTAAGTAGTAGATATGTTGTTTGACAAATTATTACAGATACAACAATAAATAAACTTTAAAGTTGAGTTCAATTGATTGACTCGCTAACTGACAATGATATATTTATTTTTTTGGATTCCAAGTAACATGAGAGTAGGTAAAGGTAAATGAGTCCCTGATGTCTGAATTCTTTTGAAAGGTCTTTGCACATTTGAACGCACCAATTGAAACAGTAAAAATTGTTTCCTCAATTGTAGGGTTTTTCACACCCTCTTGCAACAACTTTTCCGCTATAGCTAAGTTTTTAGAGGATGGAGTAAATAAGTCGGTAGATTTAGTACCTAAAACACAATCAGCGTAGAAGTTAGATATTGTCATATTAGTAAACCGTTAAACAAACTGAAATTGGAGTGACATACGTGCGTGAGCAGATGAAGTATTTTGAAATTGATGAATTTTCCAAATTAACTGATTTTCCTTTACCGAGTGTTGTGACATAACTCCCGCCTCCATCGGCATGCATGTCACCTTCGAGACCGAAGGAAGCTTAAAACAAGCATGTAGTATAAACAATCAAATGTGAATATATATATAATAGCTTTATAAAAGGAAATGAGATGTACATAATAAGGAGAGTGACATAGTTTGGATGATATTAAACACCTTAAAACAAAAGATCCGTCATGGAAGGCAAATGACGATTTCTATAAATACTAGAGATTTCTTTTTCAGTTTTGGTTTGCTCAAAAGAGACAACTTTGCCACATTCCTCCCAATGGTATGAATTAGGGCCATCTAGAACTAGTCTCCATGTCGACATTCCTTGATGAGATTAAACATTAAACACTGGTGGGAAGATATACATAAAAAAATAACAAAGATAGACAGTAAATCATCTTCAAAACACAACCATAAATACAACTCATACATCAAATGCGTAATTAAGAACTCACAATAAACACCTAAAGGGTTTTGGTAAATAATCACAATAAGCATGAAGTCAAATGAGGTCTAAGTACAAAATGAGGCAACCTTTCCGAGATCAAGCCCCCTAAAACTGGACAGTAACACACAAATGAGGCGCAGTCTACCTAAGTTGAGTTGTCTAAGAAAATACGCATGTGCTTCATAGGATTAGAGGAGAGCCCAAAGTCACAAATAGCAAGCAGGATGCATTTACATAAATTGTTCAGCACGCAAAATCCAAAAACAAGGATACGAAAGTTCAGTAACAGTAAGGTAAACAAAATCATTATACACAAACAAATAACATGAAAATTAGAAAACATCACATACAAAAGACAAAGAAATCAACTTTAGCACTAAAAAAAAAAACTTATGTTCGTTTTTAACACATGAAGGTATGGGAAAATGCTTGTCAAGCAACATGCGACATTGCTCTTCTAGCATTTAGTGGCTTTATACCTCTTGTGAAAGTAGGGGTTTCCATAGCCATATAAAGCAACTATCTAAGCCAATTCCAAGTAATAAGAATAAAATAATTCTCTGAAGTTTATTAAATTAAGAAATGATTTATCTAAAGATGATAAAATAGGGATGACTAATTCATCTCGTTCAATAAATTTATAGACGCCCATATCTAATAATCTTAAACATCTAAATAGTAAATACTACACTTCATTCTAGCATCGACTAATTCACGTTAATCAACAAATTTGTACTTGCTCTCGGATTTGGCCTAGGATAATGTATCCTGGGCAACAAAATGATGTACGTCCGTTTCTGTCGCCACTAAATAGGCTTTGACAAACCATACTCATCACGTCATCATTTATATCTGTATAATTTCATACTTTTTTAGGACCTTGAAATCATGCAACAATAAGGTTCAATCATGCAATATATTAAACATGTATATGACACTATAATTCTATATTGAATTAGTTGAAGCTATTCATCGAAACTTGAAATCGCAAGACATATGCCTATTCATCTCCATATGTTCACAACTCTTGCGGGTCACACACCATTCACATAAACTCAATATCTGAAATTAATGATTTAGCAAAAGTATATTCATGTGAAAAAAAATTAAAGGATGTAAATATTTTACTAATAGCCAATAAAGCATTGATTATGTACAGAATACAAAGAAAACAGAAAACTTGAAACTCCTTAATATACTACTAACTTTCATATGTTCGAATAAGTTCTTTCAAAATATAATGGCATCGGATGATCAATTGAG
>JAOSBN010114284.1:0-10528 GCA_027563595.1 Erythroxylum suave
TATTTTAATTATGTTCTTATGATTAATAATTACTTTAATATATATTTTAATTTTAGGATTGTGTAGGAGCAATAGATAGTACACATATTGATGCACATGTTCCGACCAATGAACAAATACTATACAGGGGCAAAAGAATTAATTTGACCCAAAATATTATGTGTTGTTGCTCATTTGACATGTATTTTACATATGTAATGGCTAAATGGGAAGGTACTGCAAATGACTCTTGAATTCTTTTAGAAATAGTGACTAATCTAGCAAATCAATTTGCTATGCCTCCATAAGGTAATATATTAGTTTAAATAAACATAATAATTATGATTCATTTTAAATATTTTTTGTTAATATTATGTTCTTTATATGTTAAGCAAGTACTCTTTGGTTGATTCAGGCTACACTAATATGCCTGGATTTCTTTCACCATACCGAGGTGAAAGATATCAGTTGTGAGATTATAATAGAGGTAGAGAAGACCTCAACGTTCACAAGAATTGTTTAACTACAGTCATTATTCATTAAGAAATGTTATTAAAAGATGCTTTGGCGTTCTAATAACAAGATTCCCTATACTTAAAACATGTCGAGTTATGATATGAAGAAACAAAAATACACCATTATTGCTTGTTGTGCTATACACAACTATATTAGAATTTATGGACAAAGAGATGAATTATTTAATAGTTTTGTTGAAAATGAAGAACAAATCAGGAAAAATGAAAATAAAGATACAAGTTCTTAAGTGGAGTATAATATCACTTCAGCACAACTTCGAGGCATGTCTTGGAAGCAAGATGAAATTGCTAGACAAATATGAAGTGATTATATTATTTCTAAGTGATTTATGTTTCTTTTTGTAAATGATAGTACTATTATGTTTTCAAGAACTATAGTATGATGAACATATTTTGTTGATTATAATGACTTAATATAATTTTTAATTTACGTATTAATGTGCTATTTTTAATAATATTTGATTTGCATATATTTTAATTTTAGCTATAATGATAATTCATTAATTTAAATATATAACTTATTATATTATAATTATTACACATAAGAGTATAATTACAAAAAATAGAAACAGGATGATCAAATCAAATATATTTTTTGTTTTTAGTTTTTTATTACAAGTCTCAACCAAACAGGTTTTTATGTTTCAATTTTTATATTACAAATCTTAACCAAACAAATTTTCGTTTTTTATGGAAAAAACATTAACTAAAAATAGGAAACAAAAACCAAAAACAACAATAGAAAAACAGAAATAAAACCAAATGGCCCCTTAGCAGTTGATTATGCTCATTCTGTAAAAATCCTTAGGATACTAAAGCATTCACAGAAGATAAACACAAGGGCAAAGCAGAAAAAAGATGAAAGAATTTATAGCCGTTTAGATGAACATCAAACATATATATACGAAAGTCAAGCCTTCTACTATTACTTCCAGTCTTCCCAGTGTCACTTTTCAAATAAACATCACAACATAGTGCCTTAGATGGCACTAAACTAACTAAAGAAACAAAATTTATCTACCATTTGTTAAAAAATTCTATCTCTTTTCCAAATACAAGTTCTTATACGAAAATCAATACCTCGAGCCAGTTCCCTTTCCTCACCTAGTTAACACTGATCGAATTACTTCACCATCTCTAATACCCAACCTTACCCAGAAAAGAAATCACAACACTATTACCAAGTTACACTCAATAGCACTAACAAACCAAGGTAAATACTTCACAAAAACGAGAATATTGTCATATTCACACCTACCCAAATGATGAAATTGATGGAACTACTTAAAAATGTAATGAAAATAGTTGAAAACAATTGAGTAAGGCTATGTTTGGTTAGACGTAAAATTTTTAATGAAATGAAATATAGTGGTTTATAATAGAATAGAATATAAATGGATGTAATATTAGAAATTTGTTGTTTTGGAGGAATAGAAGGGTTCATAATATAATATAGTGAAATGTTGTTTAAATGGAAGGTTTATAATGTAATATAGAGTAAAGTTGTTTATTATTTTACATTCTATCCTAAAACTCCCAAATCGAAAGCTTTTCATCTTTACTATTTAGGATGGAATGAGATGTAATATGAAACCCTCTTCTTTTATCTTATTCCATTCTATTTCATTATAAATCTTTCTTCCAAATGATAGAATAATATTACATTTAATTTCATTCCATTAATAAACCCCCAACTTAATAAGCCCCCAACTAAATAGTGAAAAGGTTCGATCTTTATTGCAACGGGAACAAATCCAAGCAAACCCCAACAAAAAAAAGTCAACGTGATCTCCAAGATGATCCAATAAAGACGGAAAACGAAGAGTAGAGTTACTTACCCAGTCATAAAAGAGTTGTGAAGGCAGTCAACAAATATGATTCAAAATCACTCCTCTAGAAGTCGACTTTAATTGCAGACAAAAAAAAAGGATTTTTTGTCGAACCATTTCAAAAGTTATTGAATCTGTTCATTTCGAGAGAAAAAAAGATACCGGAGATAATTTCCTCCGATTCTAATTTTCTTCTTAATAAAGTTGATTTCTTTTCTGGTCATTCCTTCCAAAAATAACTTGAGGGAGACTGAATAGCTCAGTTTTTTTGGAATCATAACGATAGACTAGAAATAATAATAAAACATAAAGATTAATAGACAAAAATATTTTGTAAATTTTAAATTGTGACTAGTGTCGAAAAAGGATAATAAGCTCATGTTTAAAATAGAGGGAATAAAGTGTTCAAACACTTGAATTAAAAATTCTTTAAAAAAAATCAACTAAGCAAATAATCAGTTATTAACCTAAATACAACTTAACATGAAAACTCAATAATAAACATGCTTAAATGACAAATTGCCTACTATTCCTAAAAGTTAGGTAGTTTTAACACTTTAGTCAACAAATTTAAGATTGCATGAACCCGATGAAACTATTGTTTTGAGTTCTCCTAAGTGAGAATTATCATGCAAGCATGGCGATATGTACATAAAGTGAAATGGGGTTCAAAATATCTCCTCCACTTTATGTTCTGATTTAGATTTAGACCCACATCATCTGTCATTTTCCTTCTTTTACTTCATCAATGATCAGTCCCTCTTTTCTAAGCATGAATCACATGGTATGATTATGCTAAAAGTAGTAATCGAATTTAACATAAAGTTTCATCTTTCATAATAATTTAGTTGTCCTTCTTTGATAATATAGATTATAGTTTAAACACTAAATCAACCTTCCAGTTTGGCCTGTTGTTTGAAAAGAATTATCATTTACTAACTGCTGACACATGCACACTAGTAAACAAAAATTTTAAATTTTACGGGTGAGTAATTTTATGAATAATAGTGAAAACTTTGTATTAATATATTCTTAAATGATATTTTTATTTAAGAATTAAAAGGTTAACTATCTTATCAATCTTAACAAAAATATATTATAATTTATGTGAGGAAAAAAGAAAATTAAAAAAGCACGGATATCAGTAAAACTACAAATATTGTTAACCAAGGAAGAAAAGTAGTTTAATTTGAAGTTGTATTTAAATGTGAGCTTAGTAGAGTTACTAAAGAAGTTACTAAATCCTAATGTTAGTACAATTAAAGATTTGGCAATCAAAAAGCATAGTTTAGGGGAAAGATTTTCTATATTTCTTTTTTTTTTGTATTACACTGTACATTATATAGACTAATAAGGCTAACAATTACAATTACAATCAAATTAGGAAACTATATTGTGATATTGATCCAATCCCTAAGATTAAAGGATTGGAATAATCTCCTAATCTAACACTCCCCCTCAAGTTGAATCGTGGGATCACCCACATTTAACTTGCTCAATGAAAGAGTTATCACCCCATCATCCAGCTTCTCTTTAATGAAATGTCGGTCGACTTCCACATGTTTGATACGATCATGCTGTACTGGGTTCTCCGAAATATTGATTGCTACTCAATTATCACACATCAAGCTGCATGCCCCCTGAACCGGAAAACCAATCTCAGCTAACAGCTTCCTTAGCCACAGTATCTCTACCAGACCTCGAGCTATCCCTCAAAACTCAATCTCAGCACTAGAAAGCGTGACCACCTTCTGCTTTTTACTTTTCCAAGTCACCAGATTCCCTCCAACAAGAGTGAAGTACCCTGACGTGGACCTCATGTCAATCGGATTCCTTTCCCAATCAGCATCCGTGTAAGCCTCCACATCCAAGTGACCATGATTCTGAAACAGAACTCCCCTCCCTAGAGATCCCTTCAGATACCAAACAACTCTCAAGGCAGCTTCCATGTGATCAACCTGAGGACGGTGCATGAACTGACTCAAAACCCCCACTGCATATACAACATCCGGCCTTATGTGAGACAGATATATCAGCTTCCCCACCAGGTGCTGATACTGCCCTCGATCTGCCAACTCTGCCCCATCAACTATCTTCAAACCATGATTGACCACAATCGGCGTATCTGCAGGCTTACAATCAAACAATCCAGTCTCAGCTAACAAGTCAAGGACATACTTATGCTGAGAAATGAAGATCCCTCTCTGCAACCTCAAAACCTCGATCCCAAGAAAGTACTTAAGCCCTCCCAAGTCCTTCATCTCAAACTCCTGTAACAGATTCTTCCTAAGCCGCTCTATCTCCTCTGAGTCATCCCTAGTGATAATCATGTCATCCACATAGATTATTAAGCATGTCACTCGGCCCCCTCTCCTTTTAATGAACAAAGTATGATCAGAGTTACTTTATCAATAACCATACTTCTTCATCACTACTGTAAATCTTCCAAACCATGCCCTCGATGATTGCTTAAGGCCATACAATGCCTTCTTCAATTTGCACACTTCTCTGTAGCGGAAACTCTTTGAAAAACCTAGTGGTGGCTCCATATACACTTCCTCCCTCAAATCCCCATGGAGGAACGCATTCTTCACATCAAACTGATGAAGAAACCAATCTCGATTAGCTGCAACTGAAAACAACACACGAATAATATCAATCTTAGCAACTGGTGAGAAGGTCTCGAAGTAATCTACCCTATACATCTTAGTGTAGCCTTTGGCCACCAGTCTGGCCTTATACTGCTCAATGGATCCGTCCGCCCTATGCTTAATCGTGAACACCCATCGACATCCAACAGGCCTCTTCCCAGACGGCAAGACACACTTCTCCCATGTCCCATTCTTCTCCAGTGCTGCCATCTCAACTACCATCGCATCACGTCACTCCTCCTATTCCAAGGCCTCCTGTACTGTCCTGGGAAGCACCTCAGAATATACTGCTGCAAAGAATGCCTAGGCTACTGACGATAAACTCCCCCTGACCAAGTTATCCACGGGGTACCTAGACTGCCTAGGAAAATACTCAGGCTCATATCACTTGGGAGGAACCCCTCTTGTACTTCTAGGTGGCAACACATACCTCTCCAGTTCAGTTTTGGAATCTGACTCCTCCTGTCTATTTTCTGTCTCTGTATCTACTCCATCAGAGAAAACATCATTATCAGCAATCTCATTATCATACGATAACATTTGACTACAATGATTTGGTCACGTCGTCAATTCCCACTAAAGCATCCATTTAGAGTGCTAACGGTGGCCTGTCCTCGGTACACAGGGCCAAGACTATTGAACTTTCTCCGTCCTTGAAGTTAAAAACTTATCTATATGTCCCTAGTTTATCATGCAAATTATTGTCTATCAGTCATATGACCCGAGAGTTGAACTATATGGTGCTAATGTTTTATACCTTTTGCCTCTTGCAAGATATTCAATCAGAGAAGGTGATTGGGCGTGGCACTGAACATGGAGGGTTATACTACGTCAACGAGGTAGCTCAACACAGGACTGCTGCGCTGGCTCACGGGACCGTTGAAAGACAACAGTGGTTATGGCATCGACGTCTAGGCCATCCGTCTGTAGGGTTTCTTTGTGTCTTGTTTCCAAACTTATTTTCCAATAATAATTCCCTGTCATGTGAAGCACGTCTTTTATCAAAGAGTCATAAACAGTCATATCGGCCGTCAAACACTAGAGTTTAGTCTGTGTTTTCTTTAGTTCATTCGAATGTATGGGGACCTGCCCCTCAATCTGGGTCAAGGATGTCAAACAGTGGCTTTAAATATTTTGTCTTATTTATTGATGATTGCTCACGGATGACGTGGGTTTACTTCCTTAAAAATAAATATGAAGTTGCCTCTAAATTTATTGATTTTTGTAAGATGGTTAGTACTCAGTTTCATACCAAAGTACAAATTCTTCGGTCTGATAATGGGGGGGAGTATGTCAACTCTACCCTGAAGCAGTTTTTTCTAGATAAAGGCATCATACACCAAACTTCTTGTCCGCATACACCTCAACAAAATGGGGTTGCGGAATGCAAAAATCGACTTATTCTTGAAACGACCCGGGCTATTATGCTCGAGTCATATGTCCCTACCTTTTTCTGGCCCAAGGCTGTTGCCACCTTGGTCTATCTCATAAACTGTCTCCCTACCAAAATCCTAAACCTTCACACAACCCTTAAAGAGCTTTCGAGTCATGTCAGTGTCCCGTCATCCTTGACACTACAACGTCGTGTATTTGGTTACTTTGTCTTCGTTCATATTCCTAAGACAAAACGAACCAAGTTTGATGCCTGTTCTGTTAAATGTGTCTTTGTGGGGTATGTGATTCATCAGAAAGGCAACCGGTGTTATCATCCGTCCACTTGTCATCTCTACATGACGATGGATTATGACTTCCTCGAAACAGAATTCTTCTATTCTTCCCAACCCAGTGGTCAGTGGGAGAATCAGTCAGATCCACTGAGTTGGATGCAGACTCTGGTGAAGGGTTCTGTCCCACGCCGGAAAGTGGCTCGGTGGGTCCATGTACTAACTTTATTGAGTCCATATCAGGACTAGAAATCCAGGAGTCTGGCCAACTAGGGAAATATAGACAATTTTTTAACTTCAAGGACGGAGAAAATTCAATAGTCCCGGTCCCGTGTACTGGCGACAGGCCACCGTTAGCACTTTGAATGGTTGCTATAGTGGGAATCGACGACGTGACCAAATCATTGTAGTCAAACGTCATCGTATCGGTGGCGCCACAATCAAACAACCACTATGTGTCCTTGTCACCACCCGAGACCTGAGCAACACATGCTTTCGCACTTTCTCCCTGTTCAAACTGACAATTCTCAGAAAAATGGGATCAATCGTGCAATTATTAGAAATTCCAGGGGCCTTTTTGCAATTTCCAGAACTACCGAGGTCAATTTGGTCATTTTCAATTCCAATCTCTTTTATACCTCTTTTCTCTCCATTTGTCGTCATTGTCGCCATAAACCGTACCTCCTTTCCTTCTCTGTTCTCTGTTTGTTCGTCAGTTTCCACGACTTCCCCCTGGCCTCTGACGGCTATTGCCACCGTCCCCACGTTGCTGGTCAAAAGCCCTTCTCGGCGTTGGCCTCGCCACCCCTCCAGAAATCCAATGAGCTGAAAGCACTCCTCCTTGCTGTGCCTTAGCTTTCCACAGTGGCTGCACTGGATCTTCGAACGGTCCATGCCACCACCATGCGATGAGGATTTGGCCAAAATCTGCCTCTGTTCCGAGCGCGGTTTGGCAGCATTCCCAATTCCCACTCCAACGATTGGATTCTCTGTTGCCCCTGTCTGAGGTTTGGCGACTAATATAGACCCAATTCCTAAGGCATTAGCTGATGATGGCCTCCGATCTAGAACCATGATGCTCCGTTTGTCCCTTTCTTTGCGAATCGTGGCATACAGTGGAAGTGGCATATGCCACTTCCACTGCCGGTAACAGTGACTGTTTCAGTAAGTCCCTTCTCTCTGTGTCGAATTCATCCTCGATGCCTTGTAGAAATTGGTACAGTTTAGTCTCTGACTATAATCTATTGAATGTTGAGATGTCCTCCGGATGGGTCATCGGGTTTGGCTGTCTTAATTCAATTTTTCTCCATAGTCTCTGGAGATTACTGTAATACTGCTCTATGGTGTTTGTACCCTGTTTGATAATATTCTCTCTTACTGTGAGGTCAAAGAACTGAACTCCGCTGTCCCTTGGCTGTAAGTATTGCACAGACCTTCCCACAGGTCACGCGCAATTAGGTACTCGACATAGTTATTGACTAATTTAGGCTCCATATTTTTTAGAAACCATAAACAAACAATTAAGTCTGTCTATTCCCACGAATCGTATTTGAGATCCTCCATTGATGGTGCTGCTGGTACTCCAGTAATATGCTGGAGTTTCCCTCGGCCTTCAATCACCATACGCATCAAGCATGCCCACAGGGAATAATTGTACTGATTTAATTTCACTGATAAGTTAACTGGTTGCGGTAATGAGACTGGTTGTGTAATACTAGATTGTTGTGGCATGTTTTGCAGGAGTCTGGCCAACTTTTCAGCCAGGGACTCCCTTTCACATCTACCTTCGTCACCTGTCATGGCCGAGAAAGGTTTGGCAAGTGATGATGGCTGCACACTCGAATCCTAATTGGATCGAAAACACAACTCTAATACCATGAAGACTTGGCAACCAGAAAGCATAGTTTAGGGGAAAGATTTTCTGTATTTATGTTATTTTTCTCTGTATTACACTGTACATTATATAGACTAACAAAGTTAACAATTACAATTACAATCAAATTAGGAAACTATATTGTGATAATGATCCAATCCCTAAGATTAAGGGATTGGAATAATCTCCTAATCTAACACCAATTACAAAAATCTACAAGACAAAAGGTTTAGCAAGTGTATATAAAACTTTTGACCCCTAAGTCTATTGAATTGGAGTGTATCAATGTTTTTAAATATAAAAAATATTTAAGTTTTCTTATTTTAAAATCATAATTTCCTTAAATAAATAAATTAAAATATATAATTTAATCTTATTAAAAACTAAAACCGAACCTTTAGTCAATTCTATTCACCATCACTCTTGAAATCTTCTAAGTGGGCGAATATCCTTCTTTTTGCTGTGTCAATCTGACCTTAAATAAAGTCTTCAGAGTTTAAACACTTTTTAAGGTTTGTCTTTAAAGACAAACTTTGTCAATCAACGTACCTTTTAGTTACTAAAAGTGAGTATCTCAAGTCATGCGGATTATAAAAAGGAGTGAATGTCCGAGGATAAATGTACCAGAACTGCCTGCCCATTATTTATTTATTTATTTTTATACAAAGGAAAGAAACTCTAAAACATACTAATGCATACCTCTACGAAATAATACACCCTGTATGTCCTGATGAAATAGCTCAATACATTGCATTGGTATATATTGAAGCACATGAGTGCCAGGACCTGTAAGCGAAGCTAAATACACCATCTTATCAGCACACCTATTCCCTTCTCTATAGACATATTGATACTAAATGGCCCACGCTCTACATTGAAGCTCCCAAATGCCCCTTACCAAAGAATTACCCACAAACACAATCCGCTCAGACGAAGATAGGATATTAATAACCTCCAAAAAATCTGACTCTAACACCACTCGTTGATATCCTAAATCCCATGCTAATTGGAGACCAGTAAAATCCCCCTAAAGCTCAGCAGTTAAAGGCGAGCATACTCCAAGATTATGCAAGAAACCTCCACACCAATGCCTAGTTCTGTTCCTAATCAAACCTTCAACAGTTGCAATGCCAGATCCATGCTTAACTGCCCCATCTGTGTTGACTTTTACCCAACCCTTTATCAGTTTAGTCTATCTTAAAGAGGTGCTCAATGGGATCCTTAGTTTCGGAATAGCTCAACTTGCCATAATCCTGGCATGTTCTATCCCATCAACATAATCTAATACCTCCTTAGCTCCTGAGTTTGGCTATAGAAAATCATCCTCAAATATACTCTTATTTCGCCACTAGTATAAGAACCAACAGTAGACTCCAAATATAGTAACCCACGCAAAATTTTGCACTAAGTTCAGGTTGCCAAGATTGACAGTTAACCACATCTCTACATCCTGATGGAAAAAAGAATGATCAATTATCGTTGGACGGAATTGACGCCAATAAGATTTCGCCTTGCTACAATCGTGCAAGGCATGCAAAATTGTCACTTTCTGATTACAAAACTAACATTTGGAGTCTATTGAAATATGGCGAGTCACACGTTGTTGATTTGTTAGCAGTTTGCCCTTAGCCAGAAGTCAAAGAAACGAACGAATTCACTGAAACCTGGTCATTTCCTATTGTCTTCTGCTGTGTTGTTCTCAATTAGGTCATAAGCAGGTCGATCCTTGGCTCAAAGATGCCGATGAGAGTTCACCAAATTTTCTCAAGGTTACCTAACCTATTTTAGGTTTGCAACAAAACTGCTAAAGTTATAAAATGAATACAATAATAAAAAAATTTAGTTTTGAATACTAATACCTTCACTTCTTTTTTTTTTGGAATAGCAAACATGAATTCATTAAATGAATAAAAGAAGCGAACTTGATTCAATTTTAAGTCAGACATTGTAATTTGTCACATTACGGATGATGGAAACGGAAGATAGATTGCTGAAG
>JAOSBN010114285.1:0-10528 GCA_027563595.1 Erythroxylum suave
ATCATTCATTCAGACCACCATGAGCTTGAAGGAGCATCAAGCTATTGATGTAAAAAGAAGCGCTTCATGGGCTGCAAAGAGCTGTGACGGTGACGGCGGATGATCTCGGAAGTTCTGCAGCGTTGGTGAACCCGCTGAAATCTTCTATACGAAAACGAGTGGTAGAGCTTTCCGGCAAGCTCAACTACTCTCGCGAGTACACGTTTTGGCTCCGAACCGACTTGCTCAACCGCTCTGAAGGAAGTACTGCTTGGGTAGATCTCGTGTGCGGAGAGATCGAGAATGTCGCCCCCGAGCCCATCAACGTGAGGAGTTTCACGGAGCACTTGAAGCAAGACTTGACGCCGCTTTACAGGCAAATCCAAGCAAGAGTGAGTCATCATCCTCGTCGATCTAAACGTCGTTCAGTGTATCTCTCCCATTCAGGGCAAGGTCGCGGACGAGAGCACAAGCGGTCTGAGTCAGAGTTTGATGATGTGTACTGACATAGCCTCCAGGTTTTAAAACCAGGGTCGGAAGGACTCGAGTACACGAAAGAAATATTACGAACTATGTTGATTTTATTCGACCAGCCGACTCTGCAAGAGATAGCTGTTCTTTCTGGTTTGCCAGTAGAGACATGGAATGATACAGATGAGATTCGAAAGTACATACACCGCTGTGGATCTTTCCTCAAAATCGTTGACGAATACCCTTACGATACAGTGCAGTTCGTGGACACAACAACTCAACAGTTTCTCAGCAAAGAGGCTGCGGACGAGCTGGGCCACCCACAGCGGCTGAGTGTTCAGCATGGGATCCTCGCGTTACGTTCTCTCAACTTCTTGAGGGACACTGAATACGGTTCAGTACCCAAGACTAAAGCATTCTATCCCAAAAAGTTCTGGTTGGACCATGCCAAGGTAGCTGTGAAGGACTTGCCCGATTTGATTGATGATTTTGGCCTCGATGAGTATTTCTGGTGGACACGAGAACGCTCTATGTGGTGGCCGAGACTGACCGAACTGACACCCTCCCGACCGAAGTCGAAAAATCTGACCGTCATGCATTTAGCCGCATACTTCAACTTTCACGATCTTCTGAGCCAGTTAGTGGCCGAAGAAAGCGACCACAAAGACGAAGTTGATACAGAAGATTCTCTGGGAAGAACACCTCTTTACTGGGCAGCATGCAAAGGTCATTTTGACATGGTTCAGCGATTGGTTTCACTAGGATCGAAGATCAATCCACCGTCAACCAACAAAGAAGCACTCGCACCTTTGTATGGCGCGGCAAAGAGTGGATATGCTGAGATTGTGCATTGGTTGTTGTACCACGGCGCCGTTGTTGATGTTCCTAATGACATTCACGGGACTGCACTCTGTGGAGCGGCCATGAACGGACACCCAGCAGTTGTCAGTATGCTGCTTCAAGCAGGTGCATCGAGAGTTGCACCTCCAGGATGGCACAAAGGTACCGCTCTGAATGCAGCCTGTCGCTCTGGAGAATCTTCGACAGCCAAGCTGTTGATCATGGAGGGCTTTGATGTCAACATCCCCGACAAGAACGGCACATATGCATTGCGAGGAGCTGTTGACTGTGGAGATCCTGAATTGATTGATATGCTGTTGCAACGCGGAGTCAATTTTGAGAGCCGTCAAGCTGCGCTGAATGCCGCCGCTATCAGTGGCTTTGACGAGGCTGTTCGAATGATCCTGCTCGATCCTCGGGGCTTAGTCTTGAGAGAAGCTCTGTTAGATGCAGCTCGATATGGTCATGCTGACGTCCTCAACCACTTTCCACCGTATGCTTTATCACAACAGGACTTGGATGATGCTCTATATCTTGCCAGCGACATGGAAAAGCTGGAAGCCGTGCAGAAATTACTCTACATGGGCGCGAACCCAAACGCTAAGGGTGACGAGTACGGTAACGCCCTCCAAGCCGCGGCATGGGACGGCACTATAGACATTGTGCGGCTTCTCATTTCACACGGCGCCAATGTCAACGAAGTTGGCGGCACGTATGGAACGGCTCTCCAGGCCGCAGCCTATCAAGGCCACGATGAGATTGTTCGGTTCTTGCTCCAGTCACATGCAAACGTCAACGAAGACCGCTTTGGCGAATACAGCAACGCTCTATATGCAGCTATAGCGAGCAGCCACGATGACACTGCCCGAATACTGATTGAACACGGTGCTAATGTGAATGCATACGGCGGCGAGCTGAGCTACGCACTACTTCAAGCCTCGAGATCGGCCAATCTCGACATGATAAAGTACTTGATCGAATGTGGTGCTGACATCCACTGCAGAACCAACGATGGAGCAAATGTATTTTTACTTGCTGCGTATACACTTCCGAAAGACGGGTTGGAATATTTGTACCATCATGGCGCCGATGTGCACATCCAGAGCGAAAAGGGAAACACAGTCTTGAATTGTTGTGCTCATTGCCAGGATTCAACCTCGGTGAGATGGCTTCTGGATGAAGTCGGTGTCGACGTCAATGTAGTGTCAGCCGAGCACGGGAGCGCCTTGCAGGCCGCGGCGGCAAGTGGTAATGAAGAAATTTGCGAGATGTTGCTCAAACATGGCGCCAATTCCAACCAAACGGATTATGATTACCCACCTCCTCTGTTAACGGCAGCGGAGATCGATGATAAAGAAACCTTTGATGTTCTTCTGCAACATGGAGCAGAAGTCAACTATGATTCAGAACAGTGGGGGAACCTTGTCGAAGCGTCTGTAAGGGGTGAGGCTGCAGCGATTCTCCGTACCGTTCTCGAGAAGACGGGATTTGATGTAGACAGCCAGCTCCGGGGTGAAGGAACTGCTCTACACATGGCTTCCCATACGGATTACGGAAGTTCGGTCATTGACGTGTTGCTGGAGAAAGGTGCCAATCCTAATGTTTTAGGAGGCAAATACGGCACTCCATTGCAAGCTGCCACGCACAAGGGATTCTTCTGGCTCGTTTCTCAGTTGTTGGACCATGGGGCTGACAAGTCTCTGAGAGGAGGTTTCTATGAAACCGCTGCCAATGCTGCTGCAGCGAAGGGTCTGAAAGACATCTTGACTTTGTTGCTCGGAGAGGAAGGTGGACCAGCGACTGATGAGGCTTTGCATTATGCCATCCACTATCACGAGCACACAGTGGTCGAAAAACTGCTTGATGATCTGAGCGCCGACGTGACATCCACCAGCAAGTGGGGCAATGTTTTTCAATCACTCGGTACAGCACTTACTCCGGATGAGAAGAACAGCGATGATGGCACCACTGAAGAAGACCAGAATGAAGATGAAGATGAAGATGAAGATGAAGACGAAGCCGTCGACGGGGTTGACGACGACAGCGAGGAGGACACTGAAAGCGTCACCAATGATGAGGAACAATACGACGAAGACGAGGACGAAGACGAAGAAGAGCAGGAAGAAGCGACTTCAGAACTGACAGACGAAGAAAAGGTTGAGAAGATCAATGAGATGCTTCGTGAGGCATTCGAGAAGAAAGGAGTTGATCACACTTCCTTGCCCAAGGAGCCGAAGCGCAATGACCTTAAGCGGAACAAGTCGTTCATGAAGGTATTGAGAAAGACGGCTGCCGAGACCAGCACAACCGCATCAGAAGGCGGTCAGATGGATGACAATCAGAATTCTGCTGCTGTGCCTCCAGCCGCATCGGTGTCGACAGTGTCTCAGGTGACTCCGGTACTGGCAACTCACGACTCCTACTGGGCACAAAACTCTCCTGCGCATGATGGAGTACAACGAGCACAACAAGCTGGCGAAAGAGCAGGCCAATACATCAGAGGTGTCATCTCAAGTCTCGCGGGACACAGAACTGGAGCGCCACCCGCCCAAAACCAATATCCTGGACAGCCAGCACCCCCGCAGTTTCAGCAATATCCAGCACAGCCTTTGACACGAACGACTCCATCGCAACCGCAATCAATCCCCTATAACCAGCAGAACCAGTTGCCTATAAGGACCGCACCAGCAACACAAGCACGTATGCTGTATGACTATAGATCTCAAGATGGTCAATTCAGTTTGTCACGGAGTGAACCCATTACCGTCTTGGATCACACCTCGAACAGAGACTGGTGGCAAGTTCGAAAGACAACTGGCGTTGTCGCTTACGTCCCTGCCAATCACATGCAAATCATGGGACCAAATGAACCGGTCTACCAGCCCTCAGGAGTTCCGCAAAGGGCAGCCTCTGTCCGAAATGGCCAGCCTCAAGTTCAACCACAACCACAGACTCAAAACACTTCCGTGCAGAACAACCGCCAACCTCAATGGATTGACAATCACCGACATGTTCAGCCAAATGAAGATCATTCACAATCCTATCCCCAGCAACCTGACAACCAGTACATTCATAATGGGAACCATAAACTATCTCAGCAGAGCGATCACTTCAGCCCACCTCAATCTCGATCTTTGAACCAAGTCGCTCCAGCACAGAACGTCTCCGAGCCTCAATGGATTGACAATCACCGATATGGTCAGTCAAACGACGACCACTCCCGGTCAAACCCTCAACAGACCGGAAACCATTATGCCCACGACAAAGATCACGATCAATTTCAGCCCCAGGCTCATGATGCTCCTCCCGCTCAATCTCAATGGGTTGACAACCACCAACACAATCAACCAGAAAATGGTCACTTGCGTTCCCTGTCCCAGCAAACGGACAAGCACAACTCTCAAAACGAAGACCACTACAAGAACCAACCACGATCTCGAGCCGACAGCTACGGAGAGCCACAGTACAATTCATATTCATCACACCAAGACGCAAACAATTTCCACGTCGGCAACGATTACGGTCCAGAACAGGCACAGCACCACCAACACCACGATGACAGCGCAGGAAACCACCACGACCCATCACACCAGATCAACCATGAACAGCATAGCGGCTACCACGCGCAAGAAAGTGATCATGAGGATGAACATAACCACAATCAACAAAATTATGATCAGCACGACTACAACCACAGCTACCACCATAGCCACCAGGGTAGTGATGGTCATCATAGCTACAACCAAAGTCACCAAGGTGACAATGACCACTATAGCTACCAGGGTAGCCACCAGAACGATGAAGACCATCACAGCTACAACCACAGCCACCAAGGCGACGACGAGCACGCCTACCACCAACAAGACGAGCAGTACGAGCACCACAGCCAAGACGAGCCGGACTACCAGAACCACGACCACCAGCAGCAGTATGGTCACGACTACGACGGCGGAGACGGGGGCGACGAATGGCAGAATAACCATGACGCGAGCAACAATGGCTGGTATTAGGGGTTGATGTGGAAAGGGAGTCAAGCGAGAGCGAAGGAGGGATTCTTTACACATGTCTTATTACTTCTGTGGGCGTTTTGTTGTACTATAGCGTGCAAGGTGTTGGGGTTGGGTCATTGTCGGGCATGGTGCTACCTTGACTCAACAAGGGGGATCTAGATTGAGTTAGATCCAACATCGTCATTTCAACCATAGTTCATATTCATTCATTTCATCACACGGAACAGGTCTTGCTATGCCTTCGACGTTCGCATGTCTCCCCACGCGCGTGCTCAATCTCAGCGTGTAGCTGACAGACGAAACGTAGACTTCATTGTAACATCGACTATATTGGATCTATTCAAGTGAAATCTTCAGGCAAGGTCGTTGCCACGTATGTGATAAACTTCGACGCACAGACTCTCGAGACAGTTGGGAAAACGTCGCGGTGGATGCTCTGTCGAAGGCGTCGTTCGTTTGTTTATCTCGCAGCCAAGGTCTGAGTTCCAGTCTCAACCAGGGCTTTGAATGGGACGATGTGTGCGATAAGTGACCCCGGTGAGCGGCCAAGGCTCGTGCTCGTCAAACGATGACAGATCCAGAACACAAAACTAAATTCCTTTTCCCACCGCCCAAACCGGATCTACGCCACGGCTTTGAACCGAACCTTGACCTCGCCACTGACAAACTCTGGTAGAAAACGGTCTCGGAACACCAGCTCCTTTGGCGCGCTATCATCTAACACCATCTCGAAACGGCGGAAGACTGTCGCCGTGGCAAGTCGTAGCTCCATCCACGCTAGATTTATGCCCAGACACGAGCGGGGGCCGCGCGAGAAGGCGACGAGCCAGTTGTCGTCGGCGCCGCCGCCGGGGAGCCAGCGGTCTGGATTGAATTGGTTGGGGTTGGGGAAGAGGGTGGAGTTGTAGTGGACGAAGGTGCTGCCGATGCTGACGGTTGTGTTGGGCGGGATGGGCGTGGAGGTGATGGTTGCGCCTGTTGCGGGTGTGATGCGTGGGAGGCCGCTGATGACGCCCGAACTGAGGCGGAGGGATTCTTTGATGATGGCGTTGAGTAACGGTAGATTTTCAAGGGTGGTGATTGGAGGTGGTGGACCTGATGGGTTTGGGTAGGCGGATTTCAGCTCGGTTTGGAGGCGGATTAGGATGGAGCGGTGTTCTGGTTTGGAGAGGTGATAGGCCAAGAGCATGAGGGTGTTGCCGACCGTATCGGCGCCGGCGAACATCAGGGCTTGTGCTTCTTCGTATAACGAACCTGGTGAGGGGATGGATTTGGGTGATTTGTAGCCGGAGGGATCGAGAAGGGAGTGGTAGATCGTCAGGCGGTGGGGGAGTTGATCAAGGGTCTCAGGACGTTCGGTGATTTTGGTAATTTGCTTCTCAAGGATTTCTTGTAGATCGACGAGACCGGCGGTTGGTGGGGAGATAATTCTGGAAAGTGGTCGGGGACACTTCATGATCATGTTCTTGTACAGTGTGACATGTTTGAACCAGACGAAGGCGGGCTGGGAGGCATCCATTGCGAGGATGATCGGAGCTTGGAAATGAGGGGTGTTAATTGCTGAGATAGATGTGCCGAAACAGTAAGTCGTGATTATATCCATGGTCATACAGCGGAAGGCATAGGAGAGATTGGCGAGCTCTTGCGTCTTTGCTAAGGTTGTGAAGACCGAGCAAAGCTCATCGATCTTGCTCTGGACTATACCTTGGGCTTCTTGTATTGCACGAGAAGAAAAGGATTTGTTCAAGACATCCTTGCGTTCTTTCGACTCTTTATATGTTAAGAATCCGAACGATGAACGGTCCTCGCCGAAACTATGGTATAGCGACTCTTCCTTGTCCCATCTATTTGAGTTGTTATAGATATCATGGTATGCTCGTGGTTCGGAAAAGTGTAGATCGTTCGGACCGACGCGAACAATTGGGCCGTACTGAGCATGAAGCTTGCCTAGGTGATCGTGCCAGGAGATGCCAAGTGCGCCTTCAATACATGCTTTGTAGTACGCAGATGCTGCTGCAAGTCTAGGTCCTGGGAATTTGGAGAGTGGATGGAAAAAGACATTTGAGATTGCTACCTGTAGTGACCAGAGAACATAGAGTGCTATGAGCGAGAAAGCCACAATGACAAAAGTTCGATCAGCAAGGAAGCCAGATATCGAAGTCATTGCTGCTTTTCTTGAAGCGTACGTGCCTACCTGGCTGACCTGCCTGCGCCCGAGAGCGAGGCGGTCAAATTTGTACCTGAGATCCGCATTGTAGAGGATTGGTCAGCTCTTTAAACTTGGCCTTAACATTCTGATACGAAGTCAGAGCCAGGTAGGTGATTGCTCACGAATGAAAGGGCGGAGTCGACTCCAGTCAAGGTATCGAGCATGACCGGCGCAGAATCTGGCTGATCAATTGGCTCGTCCATGGTTGGATCAAGAAGCCATCAAAGGCTATCGATAAGGTAGACATGCGAGACAGCTCCATCATTCGCCGTCGAAATCGAAGAGGGGACTTGTGATGAACGATCGTCTGGCTTAGCAGGTACCCGGCATTAGTGTAGTTAACATTGCATGAACGGTCGGACAAGCGGCGCGGGATGAAGTTGGTCACTCTTCTCGAAAATCAGGCCAGCCATGCAGTAAGATGCAGCCATTCTCCAAAACTGCATTTGTGGCTTGTTCTGGCCTAGAGTTGAAGTCAGGATGAATGGTACACTGAGCCAGGGTGCGGCTCGGGTCAACTGCGGCTGACGAGGGGTCCAGCAAGTTCGTGGGACCTTCTAATTTGTGGCGTCTCCAGTATCAACAAGAGCAACGCGCCTGCACTCACACTTTACGCGTCAAGATGGATGATACAAACGGCACGACCATTTCTTCCGGTATGATAAGTTTTCATGTTCGAAAGGAAACTTCACGGTCAGGTCCTCGTATTGGCGAGCTATTCGTCCGTGGCCGACCGGGTATCCTGACTCCATCGTTCATCGCGAGCACTTCGAGAGGAGTCATACCTCATGTTACACCTGACCTCGTACAAAGACAGACTGCCATATCGGCCGTGTACGATGGTCTAGAAGACTGTAAGTTGCTCTCTGCACTTTCCGCCACATGTGCTGACAGCAAGCTTACAGTTGGTGAGTGAACAGTCCTTGAAAAATCCCGTACAAATGCCCCTGTTTTCCATGTGCCTCAAGACCTGGCAATTGACGGCTCGATACTGCGAGCTTATACCGGCCTGCCACAATCTTGTCTTTCCATATTAGGTGTCCGTCGTGTGCCCAGGTTGGGCACGCCTCACAACAATTCAAATTCTGATTTGGCGATATCGACATCCGTCGGATTTGCGAGACTGGAAGTAGACGAGTATAACAATTCAGCGTGGAGGTTGAAACCTGACATCTTTGTGACTGCTGTCGACCTGGTGCAGGAGGACAGGAAGAGCAGAAAACGGATCGAAAAGAGCGCGGACCGAACACATGCATGGTTAAGAGACACGCTTGCAGAAGCTGAGACGCTACAACTCAATGTACCGCTATTTGCGTCAATACCGCCGTTGGAAGCCGAACAACAATCTTTCTACCTGTCAGATCTTGCCGATGATTTCGAAAGTCAGCTGTCTGGGATCTGCGTGTATGAGGCCGACACTGCTGCAATCGTACCCGAAGGGTTACGAAGATTGCCCACGCTGTGTCTCAGTGATCCACAAACTCCACAGGACCTGCTCAAGGCGGTGTCGTTTGGTGTCGATCTGATCACAACGCCGTTTGTGACAGATGCCTCGGAAGCAGGCATCGCATTCACATTCAATTATGCGCCACCATATGGCGCCAAAAATGAACCCTTGGGGATTGACATGTGGTCTATCGAGCATGCCACAGACCTTTCACCCCTAGCCCCGAATTGTGGATGTTATGCATGTACAAGACATCATAGGGCATACTTGCATCATTTGCTTCAGGCGAAGGAGATGTTGGCATGGAATCTGCTTCAGATCCACAACTTTCATGTCATTAGTCAGTTCTTCCAGCATATTCGCGAATCTCTGGAGAGGGGATCGTTTGAACAGGACAGTGAAGCCTTTCGGCTAGCATACGACATAGAGATGCCACAGAAGACAGGCCAAGGCCCCAGAATTCGCGGGTATCAGATAAGGAGTCTCGGTCCAGGTGAGAAGAAGAAGAACTCCAAAGCTTATAACACGCTTGAGGAGCAAGCAAGAAAGCTAGAAGATTCGGAATCTGGTATCGCAACCCCGACACCTGATGAAGAATGCTGAAGTATTGGAGTCTCATGGCCTTGGTCAGCAAGTGGACAAGATTTAGCCAACGTAATAGACACGTAGACAAGATGTGCGATGTGATGACTTTGCTCCATTGGGCATCGTGTATATGCTTGAATCTTGCATCAATCGCGACATTTGCAGATATAGACGCACAGACTCGCGACCCGCGTTGTCTCTTCTGAGAATACAAATGATCGGCACATACCCTGTCTTCAACCCTGACGTATGATGAGAATTATCCACACACATAGCGCGACGCGTATATTCCACAACACCTCGCGGGAATTCCTTTGGTATACACACACTACGAAGCAACCGCCATGAACTGATTCCAACCCATTCTCTCACACTGTACTCTACAATGACAACCCCTCCCTAAACCAACTCAAACCACACCCACCACTCCAAGCACAATGTCCAACCAACAACCACCCACCACAGCACCACAACACCGAGGCCTGCTAATCGTCATCGAAGGCCTGGACCGCAGCGGCAAAACCACGCAATGCGCCCGCCTCACCACGCACCTCAACGCCACCGCCCACGCCACCACGCTCCAAAAGTTCCCCGACCGCACCACACCCACCGGCACGCTCATAAACAGCTACCTCCTCAACCAGACCCAGCAGGACGACCACGCCATCCACCTCCTCTTCAGCAGCAACCGCTGGGAAGCCCGGTCGCGGATCCTGGCGTGTCTGCGCGAAGGGACGACCGTCGTCGTCGACCGCTACAGTTTCTCCGGCGCGGTCTATTCGGCCGCGAAGCGAAACCCTGAGCTCGGGTTGGAGTGGGCATGGGCTCCTGAGATTGGGTTGCCCAGGCCGGATCTGGTGGTGTTTTTGGATCTGGAGCCGGAGGTGCAGAGGAGGAGGGGCGGGTTTGGGGAGGAGAGGTACGAGAGGGAGGAAATGCAGGGGGTTGTTAGGGGGTTGTTTCGGGTGGTGTTTGGGATGGTGGAGG
>JAOSBN010114286.1:0-10524 GCA_027563595.1 Erythroxylum suave
CTCCTCCTTCTTTGTCTTATTCCATTAAATGCCAATATTAAGGGTATTTACCAATTTGCCCCTCCTTTTATTAGGAAGTTCCTATTAACCCCTTTTCTACATTTTAATCCATACTACCTTATAAAATTCGAAATATGCCTTATTAGACTCCAAAAATTTCTAATCCATAAATTCTAATTTATTTTCATGCTAGATAATTTAATAAAATAAATAAATAAAATATAAAATCCTAAAAAAATACGGGGTCCAACACTTAATATCCTAGTTGGACCAAATAAATCTATATGTAACAAATCTAGAGGTCTAGACGAAGTTACAATATTTTTAAAAGAAAAAGATGTTTTAATATGACAACTTTCACAAAAGAAATCCTTGTTAAAACTTATTTTCAGTAAACCTCTTACCAAATCATGTTTAATTAACTTGGAAATATGTTTAAAACTAACATGTCCTAGGTTTTTATTCCAGATCAGTTTTTCTTCATCTATTGATATAAAACAAGAAATATTTTGACTTTGCAAATCTTTAAAATTAATCTTATAAAGATTGTTTTGTCTTTTGGCAGAAAAGAATATGGAACCGTCCTTATTTTTGACTACACAAGAGTTTTGATTCAAGGATACTTCAAAACTAGAATCACATAATTGATTTACACTAGTCAATTTATGTTTTAAACGTTTAACTTGCATAACATTATCAATGCATGCAAAGGATTCTTTACCGATTTTGCCGATTCCAACTATTTGGCCCTGTTGGTTGTCTCCAAAAGTTTCTAATCCTCCCTTCTTATCTTGAAGATCTAGGAACATAGACCTTCTTCCTGTCATGTGTCGCAAGCATCCACTATCCAAATACCATTAGTGCTGACTGCTTTTTCCAAGGAAGGAGATCTATAGTAGATATGATGTCCTTTTTAGGGACCCAGATTTTCTTAGGTCCTTTAGGGTTAGTCTTATAATTATTCATAGAATGATAAAAAGACTGGTGAAATTTCTTTCTATAAGGAACAAACTTATTTCTATGACAAGTATTGCTTTTAATAAACCCTAGACAATTCTGGTCATTAGGGTGTCGATAATTTCTAAGCATGTCTTCCATTTTCTTAGTACTTTCAGTAAAGATTGATAAATCTACAGAGAGAGAATTAATCCTTTGTTTCAACTGACTAATTTCCTCAGATCTATCAATAAATACCTTTTTCTTCATATCTTCTACTTGTTTCTTAAGACAGATATTTTCTTTCTCTAACACTTCTGTGTTTCTCAAGTTTTCGACAAACTTTCTTTTTAGAGATCTATACTATTTTAGTATAACATGTGAATCTTCTAACAATTCTAAATATGCATCTTGAAGTTCATTAAAGTTAGATTCTCCCAGCCTTTAATGCTATAGATTTATCTCTTTTAGGTCTATCTTTAGCATCAAGCTCTACTTCATATA
The DNA here is from genome assembly GCA_027563595.1 of Erythroxylum suave. Taxonomy (NCBI): domain Eukaryota; kingdom Viridiplantae; phylum Streptophyta; class Magnoliopsida; order Malpighiales; family Erythroxylaceae; genus Erythroxylum; species Erythroxylum suave. The sequence continues at coordinate 1,441 of JAOSBN010114286.1, forward strand.
TCTTCAAAGAACTAAGCAATTCGCTAGTTTTAATTTGCTAAAGTCCTTGGCTTCTTGTATTGCAGTGAGTTTGGGTCTCCATCTTTTCGGCAAACTTCTGAAAGTCTTCCTCACATAGTCATGATTATTGTAGATTCTCCCAAGAGCTTTAAGTCCATTAACGATAGTTTGAAATGGTCCAAACATCTGATCAATAGACTCATCTTCTTTCATTTTAAACAGCTCATACTGATGTATAGGACTACTGATCTTGGACTCTTTCACCTGGTTTGTGCCTTCATGTGTGATGGACAGAGTGTCCCACATCTCCTTCACAGTCTCGCATCCATGAACTTTATCATATTCACTTCTACTTAACGCATAACTCAAAAAGAACTTGGCCTTTGAATTTAGTTGAAATCTAGCTTTGTGATTAACTGACCATCTGTTGTGAGGAATGGTATTTCCTTCATCATCTGTTTGTTCGTATGGTCCATTCTCGATGATATCCCAAAGATCAATGTATGTGAATTCTATGAAGAGCTGCATCCTGTCCTTCCAATAATGATAATCTTTATCATTGAACGTAGGAGGTCTTGTGACGGAGGCACCTTCAACTATAAAAACATGTGATTCAGCCATGGATCTTTGTCCTCACTTTGTAAAGGTGGTTCTTAGAAGCTGAACTCTTATACCAATTGAAGAAAATAACACATTAGTATAGAATTTACGTACAAGAAACTAGATACATAAGAAGGGGGGTTAAATTGTGTATCCTTTTCATGAGTACAAAATCTTTCTAAGAACTTCTCTAACTTGTTAAAAGAGTATCACAAAAATTATACGAAAATTGTTACGTAGTTATATCACAAATAACTTCTATATAATTGTTTAACTACAAAATAAATTGAAGTAAAGGATAGAAGATAGACATTGCGATTTTTATACTGGTTCAGCCCAAACCGTGGGCTACGTCCTATCCTCAGAGTTCATCAGAGTATTTCACTATACTTCAACAGATTACAAGTATTCTTTCTTCCTTTCTAGAGCCTCTTCAGGTTTCTTACACAAAGTATTCTTTCTACTAATGTAGCCTCTCTAGGCTCTTAACCTTTTCTTTCTCTCACTAGAAAGATATTGTCAGCTTTTGTTACAGTAGGGTTAGCCCTCTTAGTATCGCACTACAAAATTTCTCTTTTCTAAGTAAGCACTTAAAAGCTCAAAGATCAAATGATTTTTCAAAGGTCGTAAGATTGTCTATTCTTTGACTAAGACAGTATTTATAGCCTAAGTCTCTAACTACTTCTTGATCCTTGATAACCGCTTTGAATCTTGGAAACCGTTATTTAGTTGAGTTTTGTAATTGACTCCAACTAAGTAATCGTCTGACGTACTGGCGTAACTTCTTCTTTGCATCGTCTTTGCTTTTACTTTCTCTGTGTTTTCACTTTGTTTGTGTTTTGCGCTTCGTTTGTGTTTTTCACTTTATCTGTGTTTTGTGCTTCATCTGTGTTTTCCACTTCGTCTGTGTTTTCCACTTCATCTGTGTTTTCTACTTCGTCTACACACTTAACACACTTGTCAAATTGTTCATTTATTTATAATATTGTCATTATTTGATTGTCATTAAAATTAATCGTCGTGAAGTCCTCTTAACTTAACAATAAGGATATTATTATCAAAAAGGGTAATGGAATATCCATATATCATACTAGTTCCTCTTATAAGAACTCTCTTGTTACTATCTTCACACTAAATAATGTTTATCTGCACCATTAATAAAAAGAAATTGTCTCCTAATTTTGAAAAGAACATCTTAATTTAATTCTTTCCTAACTACTTCCTTATGAAGAATTTGGTTATGGAGTAGATGCAACTTGTACAAGAGGTCATCCTCAACCCTTCTTATAAAGTCATTTAATCTTAATCCTTCCACCTTAGTGGCTCTATCATCTGAATTGTGACATCGACTTCGTAGTCACTCCTCTCTTCCAATTTAAAAGAAAATTAATGTTGACAATCATATTTTGTTTTCATTTACTTGTAGAAATCAAGTATATGACTCTTATATTAGTAATAAAAGTCATAAGCTTTCCATCACCAGGTCCTCTATCTTTTGTGATAAACCATTTTAAGTTATATATTTTAATGTTTATAGACTATGACCCATGCTTCTCCTGAAATTTTTTTTATATTATTTAATTTCTCTTAATTATTTCATAAAATACATATGGTTTTATCCTTTAAAGTAGAAATATGATGTGTACAAGGCATTGGAGAAAATTTTCAAAATAATTGAAAACCATTTTCAAACCAAAGTCACAACCATTTATATGGATGGTCTATAGGGTATCATGCACTTCCAAATGTTCTAATTCAACACATCATCTAACACACGAGCTTTCCACCATATACATTTGAGCATATTAGCTATATCAAACACAAATATCGACATATCATATAAATTAATATTATACTCCTATATAATGCTTCCATGGCTCCTTGTTTTTGGTTTCAAGCATTTTAAAGTGAAACATATCTCAACCACAAGATGCATACTCCTATCCTTATAATACTCCATAACATAAAATTTTTTTAACACAATCTAAAATATGCCTCGCTTAGTTTTTAATTATTTTAACTACTTATGGCTTTGATGATTTAGTACTCATAAAATTAAACCTTAATATTGACAGTGTATATACCTCAATTTATGTTTACTAAATCACTCATTCATTTGTTATGATACTATCTAAAAGCGTATCCTTATCTCTAGGCACTTTTTAAAGGAATTTCCATATTAAAATAAGTCCTCTTATAATCTAAAAGTTCCCAATTATACCTTCTCTAAATACCTTTCTAATTCCTTAAATAAAATAGTAATCAAGCTATAACTCCTACTAGAGATGACCTTGATCATGTTATCTTACCCATTTTATACCTCAATATAATATTCTCATTTAAAACCCAACTTACCACTCAATAAGTTGACTCAACTTTTCCTTTGGGAAGGATAACCCTCAACATATTCCAACACAGGTAAGTAGTTCATCTTCCTTACCTCACAACTCTACCATGCTTAGTGCTATAACCTCATCCATTCCACCTATAATATTATCACTAGTTATTCAACTTGTCACATAAAAAATGTCAATTATAATACATCTCATAATTATTCAACTTGTCATATAAGAAAAGGCAAGTTGTCTTTTCCACCAAGACTTGCAATCTAAGACATCAGAGAGTTCTCCCAAATGAGCTCTCAATTTTCATGAGTAATTTGAACAAGAAGGGAAGAAAGTGAAGAAACATTCATAGCCATCACCTGAATTCTTTCTACAAAGACCCATAATAAGATCATTTATCAAAGACCATAACAGTCACCCTCCAAATACATGGCAACAATATCAACTTTCAGTTCATTTGGTGTTTGGTAATATCGAAATTATTTTTTAGCCTTCAAAATCTAACCACGAGGATCTCCCCTATCAAAACAAGGAAATTCCATCCTCGTATGATGTCATTTAGGATGTAAGGAGGGCTAATTTTTGGAGAATGGCTTCATTAGAAGGGTTGATTGGACGTGTGGGAGAGGGGTTATGTGGAGGAAGAGGAGAAGGTGGTAGAGGGTTGAATGAGGAAATGGAGCATGTGGAAACCATTGTTGGTAGTGTGAGGCTCTGATACCAAAATATTAGGAGCTACTGATGAAAGTAAGGGAAAGGGCTTCATATTGGCAAACCTAAATGAAATAACACTTAAAGACGGTTCATATAGAGAGGACTAGACTTAATTATATCATTTTTAATGAACAAAACAAACAGAATATTTAAACTAGCAAGAACATAACAAATTCCTACAACTTAGCAAAACTAACCCGAAAATGGAGATGAAATTGATAATCATGTAGAACACACAAATGGAGTGGTTGCAGATTTTCCTAGATTTAAGCAAGACTAAAAATTTCCATATACTATTAAGTTCTTCACCGCTGACTTTTTATATGTTTATATGATTTCCATGTGATGTCTTATTTTATTTCTAGAATAAGTCTTTAAGGGAAATGTTGTATCAAAAAATCATGAAGTATCTTGATATGCTAAAATTTTTAATACAAATAGAGCTATTTATAAATAAATACTACTGGTTGGAAGATGGAAGATAGACTCCCAAATGAAGGGCATTCTGAATATCTATCAAGCATTGTGAGCTATGCATACCATCATATGTAGAAGATTTCATCTAATTCTCATATAAAAGTTAACTTGAAAGTTATGTCAAAAACAATCATTGCCCAAAAAATTTTCACACAAAACTACATCTACATCAAATGATTCTCATGTCCATAATAGACTAATCTAGGATGAAGAAACAATAACCATTAACTTATACCTATGATTTAGAGTACCAGATTATGTGTCAAGCCAAAAAGTTATTGTTTTAAATTGAAAGGAAATATAAAAGAAATAAAAATTTGTCGTATCAGATGAAAAGTAATAATAATACGGAAGTAATAACTCATATAAAACCAAGAAAACTTCTAATGCTTGATATAATAGTAAACTGTAAAGCTACTCACTGTCAAGTAAGAATACAACTAAGGCAAAGTAACAACATCTATATGATAAGCAATTATATTTAAATAATGCAAATTTCATTACTCACATTATTACAAAACCATTACTAACTCTACTCCTCCATAGATGGCTCCTGCCTATACTAACCTAGCACACAACTTTACTATAGCCTTAATTGAATTTAAGAAGAAAGTTTAAATATCCAAATTTGTTTAAACACTCATAAAATCGTCTGTTAATGTATCTAGACTAGCAGAATAGGTACTATAGAGGATGAGATCACTATATCTTACTAGGGAAACTGTTGATTCTCTTGGCCTTTTATGAACTTTCATTGGTTTCCTACATGCATAATGAAGTTAGTTAAGAATAAATTTTAGAGAACTTAAAAATCAATTAGATTCTATTATGAAATTTTAACATAATATTTTATCCAGTGTTTATTCATGCGAACAAGATCACAAGCTTTGCATTCTTTGTATCTACCTAGTTCACCCTCTTAAAAATAGGTAGTGACTTCCTTCATGGGGATATGAATGAAGAAACATCAATAGCACATATGTCAAGTTTATGAAAAATATTCAAAGTGATACACATAGACTCATGCGTTTGAATTCCTGCTAAGAAGACATTAGTTATCATTCAACAGTTATGTGGTTCAATCCAGTTCTCATCAAAAATAAAATATTGGATCATTTCTAAGAGTTTATATTTTGAAAATGATAGATATTCAATGAAAATGCAAATACCTGCCATTGTCAGATATGGATTCACAGTTAGTAATCTCGGATTAGGCTCTTTGATTATTTGATTGGGGCTTTACGATTTTGAGACCTATTATTTTCAAGACCAGTAAGCATATGCACTCATTGCTTAAATTCAAAAGAATAAATTAGGACAATGAAGTTACCTCTTTGTGAGGAATGCACACCTATAAAGTTTTTATTTGAAGCATCCTTTATGCTTGGCCTATTTGGGAAGAAAAAGAAGAAATGTATAACAATTATGTGATTGTGACTAGTATAATTACAATGGCAAGAATGGGAAACATCAAGAAAGCTACTCATGACACCAAGGCTTTGTTCATTGAATCAACATATTGGGGGAGATTGTATAAATAATTAAAAATATGTTGTTACTCAAATAAATTTAAAATTATAAATAATAAAATATATAACATATCCATGGTTATTTTTTTCTTGACATGTGCTTATTTATATTATTGAAAAATGATAATTTAAGTTACAATTCCTTGGTAACAAGATGTCCTTGGGATATTTCATAAATTTAGGTGCCTTTAATATTATATAATTAAAATCATAAATAGTAAAATTTTGAATTAAAATAAAGAAAATAAAATTGGGAATAAACTATTTGATAAAGTATAATTGTTCATGTTAATGTAAATGCAAATAAAAATTACATTAGTTGAGGGTATAAACGAAAATAATAATTATTAGAAGGTCATTAATGGAAAGTCGAATTTCTACTGTAGAAACACTTTCTAAACAAATTTATTATTTAATTTTAACACTAAACCTTTACAATTTTATATTTTATCATAAAAATTAGAATTTTTATAATTTATTATTTTGAATTGTCCAACTTTTTATTCAATTTTTAACTTTTTATTTTGATTTATTTTAGTAACTTTTTTTGATAAAAACTGACCAAGTTATTAATTATTCGATCAAGGTATTGCTCTGAAAAGGATTTGTTTAAAGCAAGTTTGAAATATTTTTGGTAATTAACTAATTTTTAAATTACAACAGGACGTCATTTTAAAATAATGAATAAATGAAAAATCAATAGAATGTAATAACTAAAGGATTTATTAAAAAAAACCTTAAACTTTACAATACTAGTTCGAAATTTAAAAGATGACACTAACATGCTCTAACATCCAATTTTTAGCAAAAATAGTATGACATTAAGTTCTTCGTTAATGTTAATGATCTGGCGAGTCATATCAAATTAGTATTTTTGTCACATAACTACTAGATATTGTATTTATGTCACATATAAATTTTATCATTTAATAAATTAAAAATATCAAAATCAAATAGTTATACACTCTTTCGAACGCTCTATATATTTTAATTATGATTTAAATACAATAATTATACATTCTTCATATGCTCCATATATTTTAATTATGATTTAAATGCATTGGAACCCTCTGCTTCGATCTTATTTTATTTGAATTATTATATTTTAAAAATCATTTCTTAACTTTTGATGACATTATTTAATTATCACACAACTCCATTTATTATATTTTGATAAGTTTTTTCAATCTATTTTTTTACTAAAAAAGAAATAATTTAGAATTCCTAAATTCTAACTCGACGTTGTTTCGAAACTAAGAATAGATGAAAAATAACCAAATAATAATTTTTAAAATATAAGAATTGAAATGAAAAATTAAATTGCCACTAGATTTAATGTAATTGACACCTTAATTTCTGAGTAAGATATTAATATTAATGCATAATAATTCAGGATGTTGTAAGGAAATGAGTTTAAGGAATATAGAGAATTGTAAGCATCTCTAACTAGTTATTCAACATGGAATGTAGAGTTAATATTGGCAATCATGATCTTATGAGAGGAGGGGTGTCTATTACGTCCATTTAACATACACGTATTTTTTAAATTACGTGTATGTTAGAAAGTGATCGAATTTGTTAAGTATAAGTTATTTTAAAGATGGAGTATTAGCTATACTTGATTGGTTCCAGTTGTAATGTTTATATATGATGAGAAGATTGTTTCTTGTTATCCCATGTTATGTTGGAGCCTGCGGTTTGTTCACAATCAAGAATTCGAAATACAGGGGTATAAACTACAAATCATGTGAACAAGTTTGAAAGTAAGAATCGTTTATAAACAAAGCAATGGTAACTCCAGTATCAACAGCTCCACTTTTCTCATTCTTCTAACGTTGTCTCCCATCCCCAACAGAGTTCCGGGAATTTTTCTTTTCCGTTATAAGAATTCTTGTTCCTTTTATCTTCAATTAAGTCCAGAAAGATCGATCCTTCTTGTCTCAGATTCACCGCACATCCCTCAATAGATTGGTGAGTTTGGGTTTCTTTTATGATAAGAAGGCACTTTTAGTTTTTCCATTTCTTCTTTTTGTAGTTAGTTCGCTATCGCCATCTTGGATTATGGTTTTTTTATATTTGGAAAGAGGCTGCCGTCAACTTCACTATGATTATACTCATCATTGTCAATCTGCCATTCCACAGGCGAAAGTATACACATTTCACTTCTTTGTTGTTCACTTTTCTTTTCTCGATCAGTTGATTCATAGGATACTCCATTGTGAAGAGGACATGCACAGGATGCTCCGTTTGAAACAGTTCAAAAGGCAATGATTTGTTTCAACAATAAGGATGTCTCCTGAGCAGTACTCTTGTTTGTGATCTACTCATAATTATTAATCATTTAGGCCCTATTCAGCGTCATATTTTTTCTTCATAAGTTGTGCAAATATCCGCATCTATGACAGATTTATGCTGAATGCAATGAGGCATATAGGCTAACGATGAGTGGGAACATCAACATCCCTCCTGAAGCAACTAACCTGTTCTGTGATGGACCTTACCAAGCTGAAACTCAGGCAGTGCTTCATTGCGTAGATAACATATTCTCAGGTTTTTTGTTCTACAGCAAAGCTAGTGTTGTACGATTTTTGTTCTACAACAAAGCCAGGTTTTTTTTTCTACAACAAAGCCAGTGTTCTTTTTCCAATTTTTATGATTTTCATTTCATTATGACAACTCTTATTATTCTTTTTCTTGCTTTCCTATTTGTATGATTGTTAGCGTTGATACTTTCAGTCGTTCCCATGGATATTTGTTCAACTTTTGAAAATCCAATTACTATTATAATAAGCATTATAGGTAAAATAACCCTTCCTTCACAGCTTTTTCTGATATTTTCCTCCCTCCCTCGAAAAGTAATGTAATTTTGTTTCAGCTTTCTCAGATACCAAGTAGAAAGTAAAGTAAACAGTTGTTATTTTATTTTTGGCTTTGTTTATGAAGAAGTGTATAAAATTTTCTATAGAAAGATATCTAAACAGTTCAACAGTTATTTTACTTTTGGCTTTGTTTCTGTAAAACACTTATCTCTAGTTCTTTTCCTATGATTTGAACGACAAGGATGTTCAAAAGTTTGGGGGGAAGGTCAAAGGCTAGCATGATGGCTCTGGTATCCAAGACATAAGCCTGAAATGTTAGAATATAAATTCCTGTTTTATTTGCTTTTGTTAAACTTAGATATTGACTTTGTTCAGTATATTAAAACGTGAGAAGGAAAGCATTGATGACGTAAGCAATGTTCGAAGCAAATTTTCAAAAAAATATGACATGCGATGGCTCTAAACCATTGTAAGTGGCTCTCTACATGACATGGTGTCTTACGTTGGCAAGAGTACTATTTTGCATTTTGTTCTTGTCTCATGATGCCATTTGTAATATGCAAGCATTAAATTTCACTTTGTCTCTCTTCTTAAGATGAT
>JAOSBN010114287.1:0-10524 GCA_027563595.1 Erythroxylum suave
AAAGAATATATATGAACCTCTCCAATTTTCTCATTTATTAATTCTAATCTTCTGAGAAAAGTTCGGGGTCCAACACAGAGTGTATGTCTGCTTGCCATTATAGGCCCTTAGGAATTATCTCCTTTTAAAACTAACTTCCTACTCATTTATTCTAATCGATGGTACTGACCATTGCTTTGTATTATTTGCCAGCATAAATATACGTGCATAATTCCTCACTTAACTAAACCTGGAGTCCCATAATGAGGCCTTAATGTAAGATGAGGCATCTACGCCTGATGCCTCTGATAGAAGGCATGGTAGATGCAAGATGACTTGGTCGAGAGGCATCTGTAGAAAAGCTAGAAGTGTCATAGGGAGTTCTTAAGGTGCTTGCATTTGACATGCATGTTTTTCTAGGAGGAATAGAAGCTAACAATGCCATGTTTTGATATTTGATGATAATGATGCAACAGATGATAATGATGTAGCGATAATAGCAACAAGCCTCATGACCTATTGTAGCCTTGAAGTATTAGAGGTTAGATATGCAACTATTAAAGGTCAATTAAAAGTTCTACCCCTTAAAGTTTGACAAGACAAAAGACAAGGAGGCCATTAATTTCTTGCATGTTAGGCCACAATTGTGGCTTGTTATAATTTCACCAATTTTTGATTTTTACGTCTTTCATCCTTATACACGCCCCCAAGATCCTTTCCTAACTTCTTTGTAACACTATCACCTTATTATACTTTCCATCCTGGTCATCTTTATCAAAAATTAATGCCTACTCTTCCACAATATTTATTTGGAAGTGAAACAACCAAACTATGGAATTCAAACTATCTAAAATCAAGAAATAACTGATAATTTAAAAACCATAAGCTGCCTCCTATGAAGTGCTAATTTTAACATCATTAGCTTGATCTTCTTTTATTGGAAACTCAGTCGGGATCAATTATTAGAGGCTTGCTTCTGCCCTTTTTGTTCAACATCAGTTTTGTAACTTGTAAGTAAGCTACAAATTGCAAAATGATCAGAAGGAGAATATTGATAAAATTATGAAAACCAATCAAGTTTAGTAATGTACTTTTTTCCAGCAAACTATTAACAAAATAGGGAATAACAAAACTCCCTGAATCTTCCATGGAATCTAGTAGTTTGTCCTATAAGATGGTGTGTTGTTCTCTTCTTGGTTCTTCCTTATTCGCCCTCATCTCCTCTTCTTCTTTAGCTTCTTCAACAAAGACTTCTATAGCTTCTTCAAACTTAATGTCCATTGACATTTGTTCTTCATCCTCTCATTCCTTCAAAAATTCGAGCACGTCGATTTTTCTAAATGAGTCACCCTCCTCTAGATTCTTAAATACACCATTCATATTAAATGTCACTTAGTCATCACTAATTTGAATGATGAGGTTCTCTTTATAGACACTGCCCAAGTTTTTTTGATGTTCAAGCATGGTATATCAAAAACTGGTGGATAATAGGGAGGGTTGGCATTCTTTTCTTCATCTTCTTTTCTTATCTTTTGGTCTTCCAAAAGATAAAGCTCAGCTTAGTTTTCTACTAGTTCTTTTAGCTCTTCCCAATTCTTAAGTGTGATAGCCTCATATTGCTCTCATTGATGTAATTCTATATTGCTCAGAGAGTCTTCCACAGTTCTCTTACAAAATACATGGGAAAGTTGTCTCACTTGAATCTTCAAGTTGTGAATAGAAGAGGCATGATTTTCCATTACTTAATCAAATTGCTCTTCCAGTCTTTTATGGGTCTCCTCCATGTCTGTTAGCTTATCCAGGATTTTTTCCAATTTGGATTCCCATAAACTAGACTCATCTTGCTGAAATCCTAATAGGTCTTGATGTCCTATATGATTTGATCTCGATGTGTGTAAGTTCTAATTAATAACCTCGATAATCTATAAGTGTACGGGTTGTTAGCGTAGTACCTGAAGTATCAATCCCATGAGGAGGGATAATCTAATCCTAAAATCTAAGGCTAAAACAATTCACAGTAATTCAAAATGTAACAAAACTAAAGCAAGAATTTAATTCAGTCACATAACTCAATTCTAAGAATTAATTATGAAAATATTAACAAAGTAGCAGTTGCAACCCACACTTAAGAATCAACCTAAAGGAACTATCAATTGAGAGAAAGGTTAATTTTTACTTATCTTTAACGCTAATCTAATCAATTATGAATTATCATATTATTAGTCCTAGAAGATCCTATGGTTGATTATTATCTTTCAAGTTATATCCATTAGCCCTAAATTACAAACCCTAATCAGATTATAGAAAATTGCAATCTCTTAATTAACAATCTATTCAAAACCCTAATTAGATCTGAAGTTGTCCAATAAACTATCGAGAGCCTATATGAGATCTTTCTTCACACAATTACAATTTTGATTAATTTCTCATTCTTACTAAATCACCTAATTCCGGTTAGCGCAATTTAATTATTTTTCATTTGATTCATCCTCTCAGTCTATTATCGAATTATGCAATCATAGAAATCAATCACAATAAATCTAATAAACATAAAACAATCAGATTTTATTAAATTAAAGATTAAAACCCCCAAAGGTGTGTATAAAATATCTCAACATTCATAAATCCTATCATCAGACTGTTATTCCCAATTCTATACAATAATAAAAGTGGAAAAAACAAGAAATATAATCTTGGATGAAGACAGAAGCCCCGATGTTAAGAACTCCAAATCCAGGAAGTACATCAATGTCGACTTCTTCTCTACTTCTCTCTTCCTTCTTTTTTTCTCAATCTTTTAACAAATCCTCTCTAGGGTTTTCTCTCAAAAGTGGCTGATGCAAAAGCTCCTTCTCTTCTCTTGTCTTATTCTTTTTATATCTTTTGTGTTCTAGGCAGCCCTAGAGATTTTCCAGGGTTTGAAAGGTCCAAAAACTCCCTAGAAACTTGACGTTTTTGAGTGTCTTCACGTTTGCCTGACACAGACCACAACCGTGCCTGGGCCATATCTGAACCTTCTATTACAATCGTGGTAAGCAGGATACGATGGTGGGCCATATCTTGTGCTTCTGTCACGATCGTGGCATGTGGGAACGATCGTAGGCTGACTCCAGTGCTTTTATCACAGTCGTGGCATGATGTGCCAAGATCGTAGGCCATTGTTTCGGCCCGAGTGTCTCCAAAACTTCTCCGTTCTTCGATGTTGACCTTGAAATACTAACAAACACATCAAGGTACCTCAAAAACATAATAATTAAGCTCAAAGACTGGTACTAACTCATAAAAACACTTAAACACAATTAAATAACAAACTAACACAATTCTAACCTAAGCGCATACTAAACGATTAAGTTAACAATTAAATGCATATAAAACTAAGCCCTAAAACATGATGCAATTCACACTTATCAACATCCTCACACTTAAACGTTTGCTTGTCCTTAAGAAAATAAAACAACATCCACACAAAAGTTCACAAAGCACACAATGCAGTAATGAGACAATGCCTTTAACTTAATAAAATAAATTTAATTTTAAACACAATCATTCAAGTCATTTCAAATCATTAACATGAAAAATCCATGTCTTGGGGTTTTGAACTAAATATACATATTAATCCAAACTCAAGTGTTAAATTGTTTATCCTTTTAGATTGCTCACATACATTAATAATTCTTTGGTCATTTAGACTCTTAACTACTCCTAAGTAAGTTTTCATGAAAGGTCAAGCTATTACAAGTTCGGTAAGTTTTTTTATTTAAAAACTCACATTTTTTTATTTACTTTTTGCTGACATGGACTTAGTCCTTTTATATAGAGGAAAATATTTGTAATGAATGTTAATCTAATTACTTAACTAAGCCATGTTTCTTTTTATTAATTTGCTTAAGTAGAACGTCATTATACTTTTTGACGTGAAGGCACACATTTATGATACGTGCCGATCCAGTTACTCAGCTCCATCATATTCTCAAATGGCTACTAGCTCTATTCATAACCCAAAGGCCAACGAAATAGTTAATTATTTAACATTAACAAACGCATTTTTTTAATTCAATGCCTATCTTGTTGCTTTGGCTACTCGTTTCCATGAAAAAAATACTAGCAAAGCTACTTAAGTCAAAAGGCCTAAAACTATGAATGAATGTGACAATTAGGAGGGTTACAACTTATCACTAAGTCCTAATTAAGCTACATATTTAACCAAAGAACCCAATTCACTAATTTTTGCGAGCTAATGATTCTCCACAACATAATAGACTATGTTTACAATGAAATAAAATTCAACCCATCTAAGTCTTTAACACATTCACATAATTCATAAAATGCAACTTAACAACTATCATACAATATGCAAAATCACATTCAAAGTAAAACACATAACCCTCTCCACACTTGAACAACACATTGTCCTCAATGTTAGGGAACATAAAAACACATATGGAACGGCAAAACATAAATTAAAGTGAAACGAAAATAAAATAAAAACTAAATTTAAAAAGAAAGGGATTAGAATAAAGCCTTATGGTGATGGAGGTGGGGGTGGCATTTGGATGCCCTGAGCCTCAAAATAACGATGGTTATGATGTATGGCTTTGCTCCGATGTCATTGTGTTTGTGCTGTCTCCTTCATTCTTTTGGATTTCTCCACGAGTGTATCTGTAATTACATTGGTCTTTGCGGAGATTGTATTAAGCACTCTTTTCCAGTTTGTTTGTTCATCTTCCTCGGAATCCTTGCAAGTTGAATCCTCTTCTTGTTGTTGTTGAGAATTTGAACTCGTTTGACTAGTCCTGCCCTTGACGTGTGCCTTGGCATTAATATCCCGAAGTTCCATATTATCGAATTTCAGGATTTCAGCTTGCTATAGATGATAATTATTCATGAATTCAAGACTGTAAATTGTGAATCTGTTACACTCAACTCTATAGTAATTAGCTATGGCCAAAACCAAGTAACCCATTCCTAAGTTATTACTACTCTTCTTTCGAGTAGCAATAATTGCGTTAAAGATGTGGGTAATTGTGCAAACTAGGATGCTATGATCTATGCACAACAACATGAAAAGTTCTTTTGTCGAACATTTATGGTTTTTGTTTTGTCAAAAATAGTTTGACACATAAATTTGCCCGTCAACAAATATTCGTGGCTCCTAATGATATTATTGTGTGCATTCTTATCATCAAAATACCCTGAATCAATCAGTTCAATCTAGTAGGGGTTGACACAGAAATCATCGTGTTGATTCACTACGGACAACTCGAGGAAAACATAAATTTCATACAAAGTTTTATAATCAAGCCCATAAGGTTGTCCCCACAGCCTGAACCATAATTCCCTAGGTTTGGTGTGTGAGAATCCCACATCAATTGGAGAGGAGAATGAAGTATGCTTTATAAGGGTATGGATATCTCTCCCCCATAGACGCGTTTTCCCGACTGGGCTGGGAAGAGTAAAACCGTGAGGGTTGGGTTGCTCCCAAAGCCCAAAGTAGACAACATTTACGGACAGTTGGTCTAGGCTATTACAAATGGTATCAGATTCGGTTCCCAACCGGTTGTGCTAGTAAGGACACTAGGCCCAAAGGGAGCTCGCTAACAAGAACGTCGGGCTCAAAAAGGGGTCTGGATTGTGAGAATCCCACATCAGTTAAGGAGGAAAACGAAGTATGCCTTATAAGGGTATAGATACATCTTCCCTATAGACATGTTTTTTCAGCTAAGCTGGGAAGAGCAAACCATGAGGGTTGAGCTAGGTCGGGTCCAAAGCCCAAAGCAAACAATATTTATGGGCTGGTAGTCTAGGCTATTATACCACTTTAATTGTCACAACCTAGAACCATATCGGGCACATGACAACCACTACATATCGAGGCTAAAGATACTTACGATACCCTTAACCTAACTATGCATGGCTAATTGAATATCAATCTCAACGACAAGACAGACAAGAGTTATACATGAAGTCATTTACAATCCACAAGACAGACAAGAGTTAACTTACAAAATTATAAGCATATCGACATAATCATAAGCCACTATACAACAAAAGTACAAAACAGAGACTACCCATGTGCAGTAATGCCCCGAAAATATTAAAAGATCGCATGATCCATTCAGGACTTCAAACTCACCAAATTAACCTATACGGTTGAAAAGGAGGGGGGAAGTACGCTATGTGCTCAGTGAGTAGGAAAATCATATATCGCAAACAGAACTCAGTACACATCAAGTCAGTCAAGATAACTTGGCGACAGGTTTTTCACATATCTATCTTGTACACCATCACAAATGAAATGAAGATACATCACATAGAAACAAATAGGCCTAGTATATGACTCAATACATACTGGTTAGGAGCCATATAGGCCTAGCCTATTAATCACTCTTTTAGTGAACATAGGTTCTAATTCTAGTACAAAAAAGTAGAAATGCATCACATGTAAAAATCAAATCTTGTCAGGAAATCAAATCTTAGAATAGGCTAAAATAGTTATGCATGTCACCACTAGTCGGCCAAACTAGTGTGCGCTCCCACCGATTCCCGGTGTTGGTTCGACTTTCATCTATGGTGAGTCTAGACCCTAGGTGATGACCTCGTGGTGACCAGACCTCTAGGTATGCAATAACCAATGAGTCCTATAGAATGGTGTCATTACAAGGACTCGACTTTTATCTACCAACGTCAGGGGTACAGAGGTCACTTAATCTATAATCTGTTGCGCCCAACACAAGATTGGCCAATCATTTCCTCACAAATCACAAAAAAAATCATATACAAATATTAAATACAAAAATCAAGTAAGGTACCATGCCTTTATTTATCGGTCCAATCCACAAAATGGGACCTTACCATAGCTCTAAGCCAAAATAGAACACATACATATAGCATACATGACTCGGTTATACATATGTAAGTTTCAAAATGTTTTTCATGCAGTGACAGACATCTTTTGGCACTCCAAGAGCAAAGTTATTCGAAAATGTAGTTTTAGAAAATCAAACATTGTCCTTTGCACTTCAATTGTAGGTTTGTTGAAAACAAAATCATTCCTCAAAATGTCAAATAAAAACATTAGTTTCACTCCAAATGCAAAGAGTTATTCAAAACAATGTCATTTATTAAATACATAAATATACTACCATATATTTGAGAATCAATTCTACTATGCATTACCTAGGTTCAAAATTCACATACAAGTCATCATGCAAATCTTGGAATGTCTTAGTCCCATTTGAGAGATATGTTTTCCTTAACTCATCTCAAAAGAAGGTGTATACTCCTTTCACTTCAACAATCCTTGGTACGAGCTCCTTGATTCACAGCTCTCTAGCCTTTATATATATAAATGCAATGTATTTACTACTCAAAAATATATCTCATATTTATACACCATCATATAAGTGTATAGAGCACAATATCACAAATTTTAAGCTATAGGATTCGGCTATGAAGCTTCTCCCATGGTTACTTCTCTTATTATTCACATAAGCTTTCTTTTGTATTTTCCAAGGCATTTAATGTCTTTGATCCAATACTTACACATTTCAAAACATAATTAACCACATTTTATTGTGAGAATCTCATATCGATTGGAGGAGAGAACGAAGTATGCCTTATAAAGGTATGGATACCTCTCCCCTATAAACACATTTTCCCAAATGGGTTGGGAAGAGTAAAACTGTGAGGGTTGGGCTAGGCCTAAATCCCAAAGTGGACAAATCTACTGGCGGGTGGTCTAGGCTGTTACAAATGGTATCAGAGCCCATTTTTGACCCGTTGTGCCAACAAGGACACTGAGCCCAAAGGGAGGTAGCCAGCGAGGACACTAGGCCTAAAAGGGGGCTGGACAGTGAGAATCCCACATCAATTGGAGAGGAGAACGAATTATGCTTTATAAGGGTATGGATACCTCTCCCCGATAGACACATTTTCTCAGCTAGGCTGGGAAGAACAAAATCGTGAGGGTTGGGCTGGGCCCAAAGCTCAAAAAAGACAATATATGTGGGTGGGTGGGCTAGGCTATTACATATTGGATTCATACTGAAGGAAATTCTAAGCTAAGTTCTTCTTAAACTAGGAATTGAAATTGAATGAACTAACAACATTGAATTTTCTCTGCTAAACTTAAGACCTTGTCTTGCAACTCTAATCTATTTCAAGATGAAAATATTTTGGAACCGTAATTTTTTTATTACGAAAAGAATGAAAATAGGTACATTCCTCATCTAAGAAGATCGGGAAAGGTGCTCCATAATCAGCTGCCCTATTCCTTTTCCCTCATCCCAAGACTTGATTTCACCTCACAGATTGATCGTGCTTTACTGTTTTTTTTATGCACGGCATACTGGCTTGCAAGTCAGTAGAAGTTAGAAGAAACTAGAAGTTTGAAATTTAAGTAAAGAGAAGTGAGAGTATTTGGAGGTTTAAAACTTAGAAAGATAAAGAAAAAATGAAAGTGAGTGAAAAAATGAAGTTAGAAATGAATATATAGGTTATTGGAGGATAAAATGATAAATTTTGATAATGATAGTCGTATGCCCCCTCCTTTTTTTTACCCTACTGCAGGCCATGATCGTGGCCTGCACTTTTTCCACCAATGAATTTTTTTTTCCTTTTTTCCTTCTCCACTTTCTAAAATCACATCTTAACTCTTTATGACGCTTTTACATCTCTTTACATACTTCATCAATCATCAAATTCATGTCAAATTCCTATACCTTCCTAATTTTATTCAAAAACAAAATAACCTAACTGCATAATTCAAACTATCTAGAAGAAAAATCCGCAAGTGAAATAACATTTTATGGGTTGCCTCCCATGCAACGTTTCTTTTAACGTTGGTAACTTGACGCTCTTCTTTGCTTACGGTGTTTCAAATGAATAGTGCAATGTTAATGCAGTCATTGATTTCACAATTTGCACATGAGCTACTATGAATTGGATTCTACCTTCCTTGTCATTCTCCTTCCTTTGCCTTCTTCTACTCGATTGATTCTTTCTAAATGCATTCCTAAGATCCTCAATATCTTCCTATTGTCCTCGAGGTTCTAATTCCTTGATATTAGTTGGAGGTAAAGGAGAACTGTTGTCTTTCTTTGACACTTAGAAGGTTATTTGCTACTTTCCTACCATCAAAGTTAGTTCACCCCTATCAACGTCAATTATTGAGCCAGTAGTGGCCAGAAACGGTCGTCCAAGGACCATAGGGGTTTCCAATTGTTCTCCAATATCCAATATATAGAAGTTTCCGGGAAAGGGAAATTTATCAATTTGTACTTGCACATCCTTAATGATCTCCTTTAGTTTATGAAATGTTATGTCGATCATCTTTAATAACATCTTTGTGGGTTCTAACTCTCCTAACCTTAACTTTTGACTAAAGGTATAGGGCATCATATTGATACTCGCTCCCAAATACGCAAGTGCCCTGTCTATGTTCACTCTATCGATACTATAAAGGATGTAAAAATGCCTTGGGTCCTCTTTCTTCAGTGCTATGTTAGGGTTTTCTTCCGCTATATGCTCCTTATCCTTTTTATTAACTGATTCCTTTAGTGTGAGCCTCGTTTGTAGATGTTTCGTTATGTCCTCAAACTTGTTTAATTCAACCTCCTTAAAATTCCTCGTTGCCCTACTTGAAATTAACTTCCCCTGAGCTAGAATAGGGTATGGAATTTTAGGTCGAGGTTCCTTGATTAGCTCAATTATAAGCTCACTTGCAAGGAATTCCATAATTACTTGTCCTTATCCTTTATCTCCATTTGCATGTTCAAGTTTCTTTTCTTGGGTCTAAGTGATGGGCATAATCCATTCCTTTAGGTTAGACTCGATATTGCTTGGAAAGGTTCTTATTTTCCAAGTAGATATTGCCTCCACTAGTTAACCTACTTGGACCTCTAGATTATGTATTAAGGAGACGGGGTTCTTGGTGACTTGCTCGAATTTGCTTTCAAGCCTTCTATGTGAATCCTCCATGCCTCACATTTTATCTAAAATCTTATCCAACTTGGATTCCATTGAGTTTTGTTTATCTTTTTGGAAGCCTAATTGTCCTTAAGGTCTAAACTGTCCTCTAGCATTGTTTGTCCAAAAGACGTTAGGGTGATTCTTCCACCCACAATTGTAAGTGTTTAAGTAGGGATTGTTGTCCCCTCCTTGTCCATATTGAGCTCCCATATAATTCACCTACTCTGGATCGCTTTCCTTTATCATGAAACAATCCACTATATCATGGTCCATTTGTCTACAAAGTTCTCACTTACGTTACATGGCCTTCACTAGAGCTAAGGACAAAGCCTTCATATTGTTGAGTTGTCAAATCAAGTTATCAACTTTAGCTTGCATTTCCGTCATTTGATCAATAGCTACAATTCCTTTTTGTTCATGGAATGTAGTAGTTTGTCTACTCCGCTCGTTCGTCTATAGGTAGCTATTACTCTCCACCTCCTCTATTATGTAACATCCCATCACCGATGGGAAGGGTAAAATAGTAATTTGAAACGGGCTAGGAGTGTTTTAAAAATTGTTTGGCTATGTTCATGC
>JAOSBN010114288.1:0-10523 GCA_027563595.1 Erythroxylum suave
GAAACGATATAAACAATCTATTAAAGTACCAGAACCATAATAGTACTTGTGTTTATACAATGAAAAAACATTGTTTCCAATATTAAATTGAAATCCTACAACATCCAACTTTCCAATAGAAACTAAATTTCTAGCACATTCAAGAACATAAAAACATTTTTCTAGATCCAGGTAACAACCAGTGTCCAGGATCAATCTGTACGTCCTAATGCCCTCTATCCTTGCCTTCATTATGTTCCCCATATATAAGAACTTTTCAGTTCCGTTTATGGGTTGGATTGAAAGGAATCCCTATTGAACATGTGACACATGAGTAGTTGCACCAAAATCTAACCACTAGGTATTATTAGGCACTTCAATAAGATTTGATTCAAAACATACTGAGACATAGTATGTACCTTTCTTTTCGAACCAAGCCTTTCTTTTAGGACAATCCTTCTTGAAGTGACCAAGCTTCTTGCAGAAGTGGCACCTCTTGTCTTTATGGATTCGATCCTCATTGACTTTATTGAGAGTTTTGTCCTTGTCTTTGCCTTTCTTTCCTGGTTTGTGCTTGCCGCTACTAGCTCCTGGATGAAATGTGAGATGAACGGAGTGCTCCTTCATTTTCTTTAAGCTCCCTTCCTCCTGAACCAACATGGCCTTAATTTCTTGAAGGTTCCATTTTTCTTTAATGGTGTTATAATTCACTTGGAACTGACCACACTCAAGAGGAAGTGAGTTGATAATAAACTGTACTAGAAAGGACTCACTCACATCCATACCCATAGATTTCAACTTTGCAGCTACGTTTGACATATAGGTTATATGGTCATGAATGGGCTATGACCAGTCAAACTTCTTGGTCGTTAGCTCACTCATTAAAGTCCCTACTATGGACTTGTCAGCTAAATCAGATTGTGAGTATTCTTTAAGCTTCAACATGAACTCCTTTGTATTGTCCGTTTTAGGCATTGATGGCTTTACATTTTTTGCGATCATCATTCGCATCAAATTCAAGCTCAGCCTGTTAGACCGTTCCCAAGCCTCATAATAAGACTTGTCAGCTTCAGAACTGGTCTCAGTTATGGCTGCGGGCGTTACTTCTGAAACTATGGCCAAGTCCAAATCCATTACACCCAGTCAGAACTGGATTTGTTCAAACCAATCAATATAGTTCAGACCATTGAACTTGATTAGCCCATTTCCTAAAGCAAACAAATTTGAAGATGCTGCAAATGCAACATATAGCTCACGCATTAATGCCTTGAGTATACCTAAAAGGATTCAAACTAATAATAAACTATTATTATGCATTTAAAGTCTCCTTAGGGTAAAATTTAAATACATAGCTGTAACCTATCATGATGCAAATATAGTTTTACTGAAATAGACAATCAATCATATTCTAGTCAACATATATGTTATCTTTAGATATACAATCATATTAACTAAATATGTTGATAAAGTCCCTTTAATATTATTAATTATAAGCAATGATCCACCTTTGGGTGACCTCCTAGCATTATAATTAATAATCTCAATTGTTCAGTTCAACTTTTATGTCATTTAATAGCATCATATCATATCGAACAATTGATCAAATCATAATTAAATGTTTAATATTTTTCAAGATAGGCCACTTTGGTGACTAACAAGCTGTCCATGCAATAAACAATTAATTGAACAATTATCATACATAACAAAATTTAATTTAATTAGTTTGATCACTTTGGTGACTAGCAAACTATTCTAAATGTCCATAATGTCATGTATTACATTTAACATATACTAGGAAAATTTAATTCTAACTATTACATAATATAAAATATTCAAAGTGCCAAAAAAATATACAATATGGCACTAATTTCCAAAATTATATTATCTATAAATCAATTATGAATTAAATAATCCTTTACGTTCCATCCTAAAATTATTTTTCTTTAGGTTTAAAGTCCATAAGAATTTACTAATCCAAAATGTTGACCTTTAATGGCCTAAAGGCCCAAAATTAGTCCCGAATAACATTTATGGGCCAAAAGACCCTGTCACACGCTAGCAGGTGTTCTGTGCAACATGCAGCGGTTGGTGCGTGCACAATTTCTCCTCAGATGGGGCGCGTGTTCCTCACGCAGACTTTTTTTTTTTGCATGTTTTCGTCTGTTTTTTTTAATTTCGTTTTTCTTTCATGGGTTTGCTTTCATAATATAATACATCCCAATGTTGTTTTTTAGGGTTGTCTTCATACCAGAGAAATATATCTACAAACCTTTTCGGTTATTTCGCAACTATAACGGTGCAAGAAAATCACGGTAAGATATTTCAAGAACCATAAATTTTCGATTCTGTTCAACAACCATAAACTCATATATTTGTAGAAAAAACAAAACACAACAACACAGCTATAGCATTCACGCAAACTTACGGTAAGAACAAAATCAAATGGTTGTCTACAAGCATAAACATGTCTTATAGAAACAACCCATATTTATCCAAAAGCAAACATAGAACCCATACATTTCGTAGAGACTTTCATAACAGTACAACATCTTTTAAACCAACAAAAATATACATCATCCATACAAAACTATCATACGGAAACGACACGGTAGAAAATATATTATGCAATACCGTGCTCTATACAGAAACATATTCGGTAAACAATAAATCAAGTATCATTATCATTATCATCTCAAATAGCACAAACAACCATGGTGTATGGCAGACAACAATAATGCAACACCCATGGCTCTGATACCAATTGTAAGACAATTTATGGATCGATTCATTTTGTGCGTACTAGTATCCATGATTGTTTTCTGTAAGATGTTGATTTCCTTGAAAGAATTTTATTTCCTCTCGTCTTCTTCCTTGAGTGACTTCTTCAATGGTTCAAAGTTAAATAATCAATAAGTTTTTTCAACTTATTTAACATCACCAACCGACATGTCGTTTGGTATTGGAAGAGAGAGGAAAAGGGTCTTTGACCCATTTGAGATCCATTATTTAATACCCAATAACTATTATTTTGATTGCTTTTCATGGGACTCAAATCTATAAGTCACATGAGACATTAAATAGTCTAACAATTAGAAGATAATTTTGGATGTAAAAGTAATGATATATTATTTAGTACAATGAATTTGAATGATGGTAATAATTAAACTCTCCTTAATAATAGTAATTTTGTACCAAACGAGGATCGGGGTCAATGCAATTTGAGTAGATATTCGATTGAATGAAGTTCCAGATTTTTTGTTTTTTTCTTTTAATTTCATTTCTATTTGATGCATATGTTAAGTTTTGCATATACAATATAAATATAAAACTTTTAATTGCAAATATTTTTGTTTAAAGTTTCACTTATAATTATTTATGTTCTTCTACATGAACTCTTATTGTAATTCTTATAGATTTATAAAAAAACTTGATGATAATGAGACTCTTCTCAATAATAATAATTTTGTATCAAATGAAAATCTAGATAAACGCAATTTGAGTAGATAATCGATTGAATGAAGTTCCAAGTTTTTTGTTTCTTCTCTTTTAATTTCACTTTTGCTTGATGCATGTTAAATTTTGTATAATCAACATAAATATAAAAATTTTAATTATATATATTTTTGTTTCAAGTTTCATTTTTACTAGGCTGTGTTCTTCTGCACGAACTCTTGTTGTAATACTTATGGAGTTATACAAAACTTTATTATTATTTCTATTTGATGTTTTAATGTATTTTTTCTATTATATGATGAAATTATAAACTTTTATGACCTTAGTTTTATATTTATATAATGATTAAAAAGATCTTTTTATATTAATTTTAATTATTTTTTATATATAAAATATGAAAAAAGTAATAGTAACATAAATAAACATATTTATGTTATTATGAGTTTTTTAGACAAGCTTGTTGTAAAATTATAAATTATATAATATAATATATTGATGGACAAGTTTTTTATTTAAAAAATTTAAGAATTATTTATAATTTTTAAAAATTATCCAAAATGGTGCCCAATATTGATTAGTACCAATACAATACTATATCATAGCTAAATCTGGTACGGTATTCATAATATTGTGTTATGGTTGCTGAAAAAGTACTTTTAAATTAACTAAATTAATTGTAAATAATTTAACATTAAATCATGCTGCATTTTGAGTATATAATCCATTTTGAATTACATACGTTTGCTTTGTAAATTATCAATTATCATCTACTTAATTGAATAACTACATAATAGAATCATATTTATCACTGTAAATCAGTCCACACTTCTTAGAGATGGTAACTAATTCAAAATTTCGAATTGCCAATTGGACAAGTCTACATCTTGGATTGTCGGTAGAATCAATTAGACGAGGACGTTGATCCATATATTTGCCCACTCCTTGAGCAATATGTAGCTCGTTAATTTATATAAATAGTAAGCTCAACTTAGAATGTTGAAGCACTTTTAAATGATTTATAAATAACTTTTGACATTTATTTTCATATTTTAGTATTTCCTAGTAGAATATAAAATTGACATTATGAACTAAGACTGCATTTGGATCTATAGTGTGGTGGGAATAAGTACTTATTCACTGCAATTTTTAAACGCAGTCACGCGTTTGAATCTATTGACAAACAACCGGATGTTGGAAGAAAGTGTGGTGCGATCGTCAAAATCAGTAAGTAGAAAGAGAATTGCAGCAAGAAAGTACTTCTGTGGTAAAAAATTTACGTTCCAATAATAATCTTCTGATAATTATTATTTTCCAGTATATCCTAATAGAAAGCAAGTAGAACATACCATCTTCTTTATTTTAATTTAATATTTTAATTTTTATTATATAATATTAAAGGTATCTAAATTTATGAAACATTCCAAAAATATCTTGTTACTATTCAATAATATAAATAAGCATATATTAATAAAACAATAACAATGGACGTTATATATTTTATTATTTATAATTTTAAATTTGTATGACTAATAATATTTTTTTAATTATTTATATAATAATTAATAGTTTATTAAATCAATAGATTTTTAGTCACTTTATCTATTTTCAACAATCGCAATCATAAATATTTCAGTAATTACCAAAACAATAAACTCAAATACATAAATACTTATGATTTGAGGTTGATTGCAGGAAATATTTATGATCTTGTCATCACTCTCCCAAATAAGCCAAGTACAAAGTTCATTCACATATTTCCGAATATAATATTTTAGTAGAATTGCAGCCTCTTGGATGCATTTCGTAATAGTTTACTCTCGAGTTTGCAAACATATAACACGCTAGTAAATCATCACAAAAAGAAAAGTCGGCTAAAGATTTCTCACGCTTTTCGACAGACCTCTCCATCACATATCCATCCTTCAGAATGTTGTTCCTCCTGCTCACCCTTTTTGGATTCCTTGCTTGCTTCTAGGGCACATTGAGGATGAAGATCAAAGTCGCAATCATCGCAGTAGAATGACCATGTATATCCGCGTTCATCACATCCATTACAGATATACATCTCACGACGACTAAGTACCAGCTCATGCTCCTCATGAAGTGCATGTTTAATTGTCCGAGGCCAATCTTTTGCCATCTGCTCAATTTGAGCCTCAATCTCCTTCAAACGCTCATTAGTGAATGGATAAGCATCAGCTCCATGACGAGTAATCAGCTGTCTCGCTTCTTTTGTCACAGTTCGTCCAGTTGGTCCAAGGGCTACCAACATGGGAAT
Source organism: Erythroxylum suave (assembly GCA_027563595.1). Classification (NCBI taxonomy): domain Eukaryota; kingdom Viridiplantae; phylum Streptophyta; class Magnoliopsida; order Malpighiales; family Erythroxylaceae; genus Erythroxylum; species Erythroxylum suave. The sequence continues at coordinate 5,711 of JAOSBN010114288.1, forward strand.
CCCACGGACCTTGAACTTGCGACTCAGTGAGGCTTTCCTGGCATCCCCAAAAGGAAGTGCCAGCCATGGCATTCCTGAAAAGAATTCGTCAAAAGAAGTTTGGTCCTTGTCACTAGAGATAAAAATCACCTCAAATGCATTATCCGTTTCCTTAATCTTGTGATAAACTTCAATAAGCTTAGGCAGAAAGGCACGACATGGAGGGCACCAGTGTGCTGAGAAATAAAGAAGAACGTTCTTTCCAACTAGATCAGACACCAAAACCTGCAATAAAGCCACAAAGCAAAAATAAATCGGCGATTGCATTTTATGCTGCAAATACGATACCACGCGGCATTCTGAAGGAAATAAATTTACCTTCGATCCATTCTTCCCAATGACAAAATCTTGATCACCAAGAACCAGAACTGACTCCAAGGTTTGCGCTTCTTCTTTAGCCTTCTCAATCTCAGCAAGCTGTGCAAACCTTTCCGGAGTGAAAGGGTATGCCTGAGCTCCATGTTCTTCAATTGTTTCAGCAATATTGAGATGAAGGGTCTTGCCATCAGTCCCAATAACAACAACAGTTGGGACAGTTGAGAGCTCAAAGTACCGAGCTAACTTCTCACAGCTCTTGTCCTTAAAAGGTAGAGCCAACCATGGCATGCTTGCAAAGGATTGCTGGAAAGTTCCTTCTTCATCATCCAGGGATATCAATACAATCTCAAAGTTCTCCCCATTTGATTTCAAAGTATTATAAACTTCAACAAGTTTTGGAGTAAAGTCAACACATGATCTGAATGATGACAATGAAAAGTACAAGCCTACTGTCTTTCCTTCAAGCTCAGATACGGGTACCTTATGGATGAGGAAACTGATGTTAGAAAAAGAGAACAGAACAATGGGACTAGTTACATGGTCATCAAAGAGAACAGAAATTTTTAAAACATGGCTACCTTGCTTCCATTAGTTGAAATTACGTAGTCTCGATGGCGGGCGACTAAGATGGATCCCAAAGACTGTTCCCTCCTTGCCAATTCTTCTTGCTCTTTTAATTCCTTGATCTTCTCGGGCGTAAATGGATAAGCTTCCACTCCATGCTCTCGAATTATATCAACTCCATCTTCAGTCAAAAGATCCCCACTTTCACCGAGGATCACAAGATGAGGTATTCCGCTCACTGTGAATAACTCATCCAGATGCTCACGTGCTTTGGAATCGGAGAATGGAATTGCTAGCCATGGCATCTTTGAGAGATATGCATTAAACGATTCATCGTCCTCATCTGCTGTAACAAAAACAATCTCGAAGTCCCCTTTTGAAGCAAGTTCATTGTATACTTCCACCAAAGCCGGAGTAAACTTTCGACACGGACCGCACCACGATGCTGAGAAATACAACCCAATTTTCTTACCTTTCAAGCCGCCGATCTTAACCTATAAAAAATCCGAACGAATACTCAGTTACTATTGAATTGAACTCCTACTATTTGTGTATCTTTCACCTAATAAAATAAGAGGTAGCCTTACCTCTACTTTTGCTTCTATCATTCATTTTAGTTTCACTTCCAAAACGTACAAAAACGTCCTTAAACCCATAACAGTAATTCCCCCTTCACCCCTCTGCCCCCGGTTCAACTAACCAATTCTTTAATCTGTCCCATCTCTTGAACTAATGATCCACCAATTTCGATAAAATAATACTTACACCTTAAGAAGAACTTAACTTGATCACCCTGCACCAAAAAGAAGAAGAAAAGCAGCAGTCATTACCTGATCACCGTTGTTTCGAACAAGGTAATCTCGGTCTTCGGAAGAGAGGATGGAGACAACATCGCGAGAGTCGCACCGACTCATTTCACTGCCTTTTGCTTAATCACTTGGTTGTCTGCTTGGAGCTTATCCTAGTGTTGTAATAAGTAGCAGTTGAATCAAAGTAGTGCGCAATAAAAGAGTGAGCCACAGCTGACACGATAGGAGTAAGATTCGTAATATGGACATTTCAGTAGTTTCCAGATTTTTCTTTGTCACTAAGAAAGAATTTAATCTTGGGCACTGAGAAAGGAATTCAACACGTAGATTGTTACTCTGTGTGAAAACTGAAAAGCCAACAGGACGTTCAAACATGTAGTAGTTAAGATTTGTTATAAATAGAAATCATATCTCTTATTTCGGTTATGGTATTTCTATTATATTTTGTTAAATTTCATCCACATATTTACATAAACTTTATATAAATAAATAGATGAGATTTAATAAAATAGATATAGAACACAGTAACTAAAACCGAGAATTTAATGTGAACTTTAGATATAATCATTCGTATTAATTTTGAGTTTTTCAATTGATGTCACTTCTTAACTTTTTATTAATTGATTTTTAAAACTTTTTTAAATTATGCTTTTTTTAGAGCACTATTATATTGTTAAAATTACAACAAATAGTGGTTAGTAACATTTCATGTTAATATTAATATTAATAATACTAAAAAATACCCTTAAAATTTAAATATGACAGCACTTATATAAACATCTAAGACCTATATTATAATATTCTAAATTAATTTTAGTTATCTTTTATATGCTTTGATTGTAATTGTTACGTAAATTATAACATTTTGTATTTCAAAGATTTATTTAAATTGATATTATTTTAAGTCTTAAGATGATTAATTGGTTATTGAAAATGGGGTCGTGGGTGTCTTGTCTGATGTCTCATATTCCTTTCCTTTTTCTTTTTTCTTTTTCGCTTTGTTTGTTTGAGAGGGCTTTTCTTCTGCTTAATCAAGATGGGCAATTCAAAAACTTGCCCATTAAGTTGAAATGCACACGTCATGGTCCAAAGTAAAGGACAGGGTTCATTTATTCTTTATATAATTTAATAAAATTTAACAGAATATTATTCTTCATATTAAATTTTTAAGAACGAAAAAAAATTAATAAAATATAACTTTTAAATATTAAATTATAAGAGATTTTTAAAAAAATAAACCAGATAATTCTATATTCCTTGGAAAAGATCCAATAGCTGGTGTTTCTCACCAACTATTTCTATCGTTGCTCATTTCGTATCCAACTACCAAAATCAGATATAGCACAAACTAAAAACACTACGACAAAAAAGCTTAGGAAACAACTCAAAATCGAAGAATAACTAGCAAAACAATACAGACAGAAACAAGAATAGAATTCAAAGGTTTTGATTAAAGTACATGATTGGACCAAGAATTTCTTGAATCAGAGGACAAGAGTATCGATTCTCTTGCTCTTCAAAATTTTGAAATTCCTAGCATAGCCATAGCAGCTTCGAACGTCTACGAACAAGATGGAGTCTCCTTTGCTGATGACCTTCACTTCTGTTGCCCATTCCACTACATTTGACTAATAATTCACATTTGTAAAAAGAAAGAAGGTATGACCAGAGTATTGGTAGCTAAATAACAAGAGATTGTGGAATCCTGGATTTTGCTTGATTACAAACAGAGGTATTTTCATCAAGATGAACATAAGAAATTATGTCATTCATCTATAACCTCAGTGAGATTGTAAGACAGAGAATGAATGGGGCTTTTATAATATTGTTAGGAAACCATACCAACATCTTCCGTTATACTATTTGGTTGTTTCTTACGAATAGTTCTTTGAACATTGTATTATAAATATAACCAGAACTTTTTTAGCGAGTTCGAGGAGATAAATGAGTAGATTTTCTTTTATGAAAGAAAACCTCTCAGATGACAAGAATGCCAATTACAAGAGTTGTTTTTGATGATTTATAAAACTTCAGGACACTCTGGATGTCTAGTACCGGCGGATCTTATGGTTAAAAGGTTTTATATAGGAATTACAATTTATTGAACTGGTTAAGTATATTACCAGCTTGACGCTTGGGCCATGACTTAAGCTAGGACACCAACTTATGTGAACTGTTAAAATGATGTTGTTTTGTGATTAATTTTAACCTATTGACTTTAGGCTATGTTGGACCTAACCGGGCTCTTTTTACCATTCCTAATTTTATAAGATCTTGGTAGATGCCAATTTTCATACTATAATCAACTTGTTTTACTATTTTTTTTTACTATTATTAACTATTACCTTAAGATCTACTATGATGCTCTCTCTCGACTTTATGATTTGTTTAAGTGTCCAAGAACTATGAGGATTAGACTTGACCAACTAGAAACGTTTGCCTTTCAAGAGTTATATATGATGAATCTATTGGATAAGTGATTTAGAAGCTATAAAAAGTTTACAAATCCTCTTAGCTAAGAGAATTTTGTACTTCAACCTAGTTAATTGAAACTTTAAACCATCATTTTCGTTAGGCAAGAAAATATCACTTCATTTGATTTTAGCTATAGAAGTATCGTTTTTATCACTTATCCATAAGAAGTTCTTTAATATTCTTTTAATAACTTTGATTAAATTCAAAAGAAAGGAGTGGTGTAAGCTAAAAAAAATGTATATATTATTTAACAAGGGAAATTAGTTGTTGTCTTCTTGCAAAAGACAAATTATATTGTTCCAATTACCAATTATCATTTGAATAATCTCAAATAAGGTAGGCACTCAACATAGGTAGGTCTCAGAGTGGTAACTAAAATGTATAGATATTTAATAGAAGTTTGTTCAAATTTGAATGTAGCACTCCACTCCTGCAAGACCCGAACCTGACATCGACGGTGATATCTGAGTCCGTACCTCGCAAGGATGGTGTGCTAGAACACTAAAACAATCAAAAGTCGGTATGAGAATTTTTTTTTATAATCGCAAATTTGGGCCCATTTTTATTCAGAAATATTTTCACTTACAAGACAAAATGTCGATTAGCCC
>JAOSBN010114289.1:0-10522 GCA_027563595.1 Erythroxylum suave
TACTCGTGTTACGTCTTTCGGTTGGGATCCGGTTCCCGGATCGGGTCCCAACATTTATGGTATCAGAGCTTGAGAGATTTATGTTATGGTTTAGTATGGGTTGGGTTCCGGAAACGGGATCCAACATGCGGAGTGTCTCCTACTCTACTCTCCTATAAACAAGTTACCCTACTCCACCAGAATCTTGTCTAACTGCTTGGCCATATCAACTAAGGTAGAGAACTTCTCTCAACAGCTCATAGTCATACAGATGAAAAGGGATCCCAACCCTAACATATACTGGTTATTCTTCCTCAGCTCATTTGAACCAATCTTTAGGGCATAACAACTTAAACTAATAAAGTTCATAGCATGTCATAGGTTTAAAAACTCTGATCTGAGCATTTCACGAGTTGCAAAGGAGAGTAAGTAGTCTATAAATCTCTCTCCAAACTTTGACCAAGTCACTATGCCTCAGTATGGAAGGATATGATCTTAGTATCAATCCTTAGCCATCCCTTACAGAGACATCTCTACCAAACCCATCGGTTAAGTATAAGAACAATGCAGCCTCCTACTTTGCATTTTCACCTCATCAAGAAATCAATAGCCTTTTGAGGTCTAGTTCTATCGAACTCTATCTGACGAAACCTTGCATATGCCATAGATAATTGTATATTCGACTTCTCTTGTTTTAGGACTGCCACTGGGAGAGTTGGCTACTGCTACTACTGCTTCATTATCTACTGCATCATCATCATCAAGTCTCAAAACATAACATTGTTAGCCTTTATCCCTGCTAGGAATGCTTGCATATCAAACACAGGTGCCCTAGGAACTCCTTGTGATACCTTCGGTGCCTCGACAGATACCTCTCGTGTCCTGGCTATTCTGCACCTACTGTGCCTTCCATTTGAAGCGATAGGGGTAGATGCCTCATCCTGAGCTGAGGCTTCACTATAACCCTTTTGGTCAAGTTGAGCAAGAAATCAAGCGTATCTACTCATGCTAAAATTGAAAGCAAAAGAATGGTCAGTACCACTAGTGAGAATATGAACGTATTCTGTAAGAAGTTACTTTAAAAAGGAGTTGATTCCTATGTGTTTGCAGTGACAAATAAAAGAACATCTTAGGCCATAAATTTGTAACCTAGGGTTTGATGCCAACTTTGTCACGACCCGAAATGGGCCTGTGACCAGCATGTGGGACTTGAGGTTCGAAACCCCATATCACACATAAGCCTACCACTGACAAAAAAATAAATTCAAATCCCAAGAACACAGCAAGTTCATGCAATACAATAACAATAGTACACATCACAACTCTTGAAATCCTATCACTATGGACACTACAATACAAGATAAATGAAAATAAAGAAAGAACATGCATAAACGTAGGCAGGTAGTAGTGGACACATCACAGGAATCATTGCTGCGAAGTCGGTGGTTGTTGACCTAAAAGAAAATAAAGTGGAGGGGAGTCAAACCTTGCTGAGTAAGCTTACACTGTCCTATGATACCCAATGCTATACGCACAATCATGCATGAATATTAAAATACATACACATAATGTTATTCATCCAATCACATCAACAACACAAATAAATTATGGGGAAGACTATCTGTAGGGCCCTAATCTCCAAGGGTAAGCCCTCACCTCTCTAAACCTCTAATGGCTGCGGGAAGCTATGCATTACCAATGTCCCAGCAATGGTCCTATTCTTATATAGCTATAAGGCTCTCTTAATCTAAAGGAGTTGCAGGAAGCCAAGCATCACCAACAGACCAACCCTCATTCAAAGCGTCCAAAGTCATAAGTATCAGAAATAAGGGTCCAATCGGGAGCCAAGGGTCAACCAGGATCAGCCCATAACATATTTCAATATCATAAACAAAACAACTCTTATAGTCATAATCAGTGAGCATCTGGTCCTAATGCATATCCATCTAGTAACATGTATTACAGATCTTTTATTCCCAAATTGAAAATAGCAATACATATCAAATTATTAAGCATGCAATTTTTCAAGTAAACATTCAGTTATGCAATGACCAATGCATGTATGCAATACCCAACCCATCATATCCACTCAGTTAATTTGATATAAAGGCTTATACTAAAGGGGTATGCATTACTGTATATACGTGTTCACTATATAAATATATAAGCAGCGATCTATACACACACACACACACACACACATTCATATGAATGTGGTTATGCATTGCTACATGCTATCATCTATAACGTAACAGTGTTGAACAATATTCAATTGCTGGTACAACTGAGGTAATATTAAGTTGGTATGAACTTACTTGGTAACCAAACTTGTCCGTCCAAACCTTTCGATGGGGTACTGCTCTTGCTATACTTAGTAAATTGAAAGAAAAATATCTCAATCAGTGCTAATTAAGAGTTATTGGGCTCAAATAACAATTTATGTATCATCTGAATTGCTTAAGCAGTCCATTTATGAAATTCACAAATTTCTCCTATTCTCACCTAAATGATCTATGATTTTTAATTCGCAAACTATTGGAATTTTCACTATGGTTCTTTAGAGAAAAATGATCAGTATAATTTTCAGAATTAGAATTTTTTTTATAACAAAAGTAACCAAAATAGTCATCAGAACAGTACCTCTGGTGACTGGAATATTCCCTGCAATCACCGAAATATCTTTAGTCTCAAAATTCAATAATTTTTATACCAAATGAAAGCTTTTGACGAATAGAACAAGTTTCTCCAAAGTGACATACTCAGATTCTCAACATATTTTAATGAATTGAAGAAAAAGAAGCTAAAACCCTAGCTTCTGGTGACTAGACCATAGGGCTTTTCTTCCTGACATTAAGAAGAGTCTAATAGTGGTGGTGGTGACCAGTAACAACCACCAGAAGCAACGAATCGATGATTGGTATTTTCGTCCATTTTTCTCCTAGATTTTTACGACAGTGGCTTCTAAAATGGATATGGTTGTGTGAACTCATTGAGAGGAAGAGATTGGTATATAAAACTAACCAATTTGAGTCACCAGCACTGAAGAATGGTTCAAGAGAGGGAATTTATAAATAGTAGCTTTTGGTTGGGGGGGGAGTTTAAAGTGAAAATATGAGATAATGGGGAAAAGGAAGAAGTTGTCTCTTATATATAACATACGAGATATTACAAGACATTGCTAGAAGTAAAAGCAATAGGCATTTTAAGTAGTTCAATTAAGACATCTTCAATGTTATGGCATCAAAAACTTGGACATATATGTAAACAAGGAATGGAGATTCTTATGAAACAAAAGCAACTCCTTAGGCTAAGTATTACTACCTTTTTGTGTGAGCATTGTGTTACAAGTAAGTAACACTATGTAAAATTTAAGACATTAAATTCAAGAATCAAGGTTGTCCTTAAATTGGTTTATTCTAATGCATAGTAAGCACATGTTCCATCCTTGGGAGGAAAAAAGTACTTTGTCTCTTTTATTAATGATTATTTTACGAGGTGTTAGGTGTAACCTATTAAGATAAAAGAAAATGCATTCCCAATCTTCAAAATTATGGAAACACATGTTAAACTTTATTACAGTAAAAAGATAAAGTGTTTAACACAGATAATGAAGGAGAATATGAAAGTATTGTATTTGATGCATTTTGTATGCAAGAAGGTATCAAGAGATAATTCACTACTACATACACTCCTCAATAAAATCGAATAACAAAATAGATCAATATAAATTTATTAGAAAGAACAAAAGCATTGATGATAGCTATAGGCATAAATAAGGCTTTCTAAGAAGAAGCAATCAATACTCCTATAACAAAATGAATCAGGTTCTATCAACAGTAATTGAGTTAAAAATGCTAATAGAGATATGGGTTAGAAAGCCAGTGAAGTATTACAACTCTCATTCATTTAGAAGTCCTATGTATGTGATGTATAATGTTAAAGAAACCATGAAGTATTTCTTGGATATTTTGATGGAGTAAAGGGGTATTGCTTATGGGATCCTACTGTTTGCAAGGTTATTGTCCATAAAAGTGTTATCTTTATAGAAGATAAATTACAAGGGAAAGAAAAAGACAACAACACTTCATAAAGAAGTTTAGGGACTAGTAGATGGAAAAGGAATTTCAAACTTCTTATGAAGCATTATCAAAGCAAGATGTAAAAGAAGCAATCGAGTTTGAAGCTCCAAAAGTTTGTCAATAAAATTGAATAAAAAGAACAGAAAATTAACATTCAAATTATATAATGGATGGAAATATAACATACTACATGTTAACAAAGGATAAAGAGCCATTAACTCTCCAACAAGCATTTCATAATCCAAATGTCTCTTAGTGAAGGCAACAATGTAGGAAGAAATTGAATCTATTCAGTTTAAAAAAGAAAGTTAAGAACTTATGTTATTACCACAAGGAAAGAAGCCAATTGTTAATAAATGGGTATTCAAGATCAAGCAAAATAGCGATGATCAAATGGAGCGATATCATGCAAGATTGATGGTGAAAGGGTATCCCTAAAAGTAAGTAATTTATTTAAATGAAATATTTTTCCATATAGTTTGAATTATTGCAATCAGAATAATCATGACAATGTATATTGTGTTTCACTCACATATAGAGCAGTTAGATGTGAAAATTGTTTTTCTTTATAAAAATATTAAAGAAGAAATTTATATGCTCGAACTAGAAGGTTTTTAAGAAAAATAAATTTTCAAGTTGAATAAATCTCTATATAATCTTAAATAATTGCCATGGTGTTATTATAAGATATTTAATTCATTCATTGTGAGCCTTGGTTACAACAGACTTAATGTAGATCTTTGTACATATTTTAAGATATTTGGTATTAATGATTTTATTATTTTATTGTTGTATATAGACGACATATTAGTTGTAGGCTCTAAACAAGATTGTTTTAACAAAATGAATACTTCTCTAGAACTTGCTTCAAACTGTTTTAGGACCACATCTATATATGTCTATAAAGAATGAAAAACGCCTTTATTATTTTATTACCTTTAGCTTTAAAAGCTACCCCAATTCAATATCCCTAATTAACCACTCTGATTCGTAACCTTTTTCATTTAAGTTATAACCATATTACAAAGCAAAATCTCTTCTTAAACATCCTTACCACCCATAAATATCAACAAAACATTTAAACTAAAAGTCTTTTATAAATTGAAGAATGGGAATATGAGAATTAAATAAGTGTTTTTTAAAGGAATATGGGACTTGAAACTTATATTGTCACTACTACCCTGTATTGTGGTTTAAATTATTTTATTTATTTATTAAAAAAAGGGGGAATGTCAGTAATAAGAAAATCTAATGTGTTGCCCATTTTCTTCATATGAAATAATTAAGCATTCCAAAGTGAGTTGAATATCACGATAACAATTTATAATTTTGTTCCCTATATATGTTTAGATACCTTATTAATATTTATGGTATTAACCTCTTTTACCTTTTGATTCTTAAATTTAACTATAGCTTTATTACCACCTGAAATAAAGTATATTTGAGTTATGCATGTGTATACTCTAAGCTGTGAAAATTTAGTGTAACAGTTAGTGTATGGTAGAATATTTACCTTAGAGAATGTTGAATAAAAGACCAGACCATTAAACACATAAGTGGAATGAGTGATAACCGTGAAGAAAATCACTGAAACTTCTTATATGTTTTAGAATGAGATTGTTTTAGTTAATCCTTATGCATAGTTCCTTATAAAGTTTAATTGTGATGTGAGTTTTTATTTCTTCAATATTAAATGGATATAATTTTAAAATTTAGGTACTCTTTGATTTCAGAAGAAGCGGATTGATGAAACTATGTTGGTGGTACTATTTATTTTGAATATGATTAGTTGAGGACAAGTAAACAATAAGTGTTGAAGATTTTGACAAGACCATTAAAGATAATAATTTTTAACATTAATTCCCTTATGTTATATGTGATTTTTTATTCTATCTTAAAGATTTAATTATTTTTGTATTCAGATGATTTTTGGTGGACTTAATCTTAAACAAACCAAAATGTCATAAAATAAAGTGCAATTACACGGATAGAATTGACAACGACTTTTTTTATGATTTGCGGTGAACATCTCATCTCCTACTCTTAGGATTAACCCCCAAGCTAGAAAAGATCATCCTAAGATTAAGGAAACTTATATATCATCCACCATATCTAAAATCATAGATTTAATAAGAAATATAAACTTCTCTACCTTAACCAAAATGTATTATATAGAATACTCTGTTGACCTATCCATTAATTGACAACTCATCCTAATCTGCTGAGTTCATCTAACCTTAACTTCTTAAACATGTTATAAGTCATCAAGTTAATACTAAATCTTAAGTCCACTAATGCCCTCTAAATTGACAAACTATCAATATTACAAAGAATATTCAAAATCCTTAGGTCTTTGATATTCTAGGGTAACCTGTTTTACTAGATGGTGGAGCACTCATCATTTTATGAAATTTATCTTCCTTTTGTTTTCTTGGCTGCTAATCTTGAAGTTTGAATGGTAGTTTGAATTGGGTAACTGTGGTTTTTGTGCATTTTTTCAATTACATTACATGCGATAGTCTTCAAAACTTAGTAAATAATTGGATTACTCTATGCATAGAGGGTGGACTCTTCAACTTGGTCTTGTCACCTTCTATTATAATGTTAAAGGGTAGGTAAACATGAGTTGCCACATTATTGATGAATGTTTTAACAGTCTATATTCAAGTATAATCAAAATGGCAAGTTTTTATATTTCGGTGAATTGTATTTAAAGCATGAACTTCATAGGAAAGTTACACTTTTTTGCAAAAAACTTATACAAACTGATAAAATCATAGCTTTTAATTCTTTTGCAAAATATCATGCCATTAGTTTTAGTAAATTTATCGATGTGACAATCTAAACATCATCTTTTTTAAAACATGTACAATTACTTATTATTTAAAGTTGAAATCTTGTAATATGTGAAAGTAGCACCAATCTTGTGAGAAGGAAGATTGTAAACGTGCTACTTCTGTAAATCATTACTTTTTTAACTCTAAGTTATTGCTTCTGCGGCTAAAGATTGTCAAATTTAATGTGACATGTCAGCAGGATTAGTGACTGTTAGCTGTAATAAATTAAAAGTTTATGATCCTATCCATTACAAAAAGAAGTTTCTGCTAAAAGTGTCATTTTTTGCAATTGTATCTTTTAGTCTATATTGCCTGTTATTTTTAGTACATGTTGGACAAGTCTTCAATCATTGTTTCGATAACACTTATGCGTTTCTTCCACTTAGAACTTTTACAGCTGTTCTTATTGAACCTTTATTGCATTAACATCATAATTAATTTTACAGCTATGCAGAGGCTTCAGAAGAGGATGTAAAAAGATACGAGCGATTATTAAGAACGTTACCATTTTTCATAAGGTAATTCTTTTTATGAGGAAATAAAATTCTTAAATGATTTATTTTACTAGTATGTAATTCTATATTGGGCTATTATTTCCTCTATCTGATATGCTCTTGCTCCAACTTCTTCGAGTATGACCTAATTGTATCATTTTTATCTTTAATATTTTCGTTTCTAGTGACATATGGGCATAGACAAGTTAGGTATCCATGTCTAACCTCTTGAGATATTATTCAAGTTCAAGTGATGCTTGAACTTTTTTATGGCAACTGAATTTATCAACATGTCAGTTACATCCTTAAAATGTGAACTTTTTCTAATGAGATCTGATCAAATGCAATCAATTCTCTAATCTTGTAAAACATTCTCTAATCTTGTAAAACCTTACATCCTTCACTATATATCCAATTCAACTTTCTCCTAATTGAACATAATCTCCTAAATCTAATTGGATTTCCATAAGGAATGGTAAGTACACACAAGATCAAGTCTTACCAGCCAAATCTAATTGACGACCTAACGGTATGTCTCGGTTTATTTTTGGCTAGAGTATGATGATGCTCTTTTTGGTATATATCGCTTTATCTTTGGCTAGAGTATGATGATACCCTTCTTATAAAATTATTCTATCTCCCAAACCAAGGTTTTTAGTTTATTTAGCAACTATTCTAGGTTGTTTTAGATCTATTTATACTACCTTCGAACTAGGATTGGTTACTATTCACCTTGACACATCCTTTCATACATTTGCCTCAACTATGTAGCTCCTCAAAAACCACATCCTTAAATGTTACCCTATAATTTTTACTAAATGCCCAAAACTTTTAGAAGTCTTTCTTCTAGTATTTCATATTCTTTAATATACTCATCTTATGAAGTTTCATCACCCCTCTTTTATTGAGATGATACAGCTGCATTTCTTGTAAAGTAATTATATTTGCATTTAACTATACAATTATAACTTCTTCACCATCAAGTGTGCTCCTCATTAATTTGTAGATATTCCTCATTAGTTCTTAGCTCTTTTATCATAATCATCATACCCTTTAGCTTAATGTTATATCTATTGGCTTTGTATCGAAATTTTTGTTCATAATATATTCTTGATAGCCTCTCTAAGACATAATTGCTTAGTGCCAAACCTCCCTACTCATTTCCCCACTAAGATGTGCCATGCGCCTCTTAGTGGGTCCTAATCATTTGTCACAGGTTAAAATACAATGATACACCATATCAATTGTTTAGTTTGTCAAGTTGGTGGTTACTATACTGAACAATATCTTTATGACAGATACTATTTTCAAGTGTGAGGAGGAGATAGTTGGACAATTATGGATAAGAGTTGGATGAACAGTATTAGGGTTTCCCGTGAATACAATGATGGAGTGAGAATGTTTATGAATTTTGTGGCTGTAAAAAAAGGGCAAAGATTGTGAAATTTTATGCTTTGTACATGTTGCATGAATTGTTATATGAGATCTCAGAAGAATGTCTTTGACCATTTAATGCAATTTGGCATAGACCAATCATACACCCGCTAGGTTTTACATGGTGAACTGCCAGAATATAGATTTATCTCTAGGGAAGAAAGGCTTGACGATGCAAATGTAGACATTGATGGGATAGGCAATGATATTAATGAAGGTGATGAGGAGGAGGAGGAGGATGGCATGCAAGATTTGCTTCATGATGTGAGTACTTTCTTAAATGATTGTCCAATTGATCAAGATGGAAGCAGTCCTCCAATAGGCGTCGGAGATTCTATTATGGGTGCCTTTCATGAATTGTTGAGTAAAGCAACTGAAGAGTTTTACCCCGGATGTACAAACTTTTCAAAGTTGTCATTTTTAATAAAATTGCTTCATTTAAAAGTATACAACAAGTGGAGCAATAAGTAATTTGATATGTTACTTGCTCTACTGAGGGATGTATTACCTAATTGTAAATCTTTGTCGAAGTCCTATTATGAAGCAAATCAATTTCTAAGGAGCCTAGGTTTGGGTTATGTCTCGATACATGCATGTAAGTATGATGTTTGCTATTTTGGAAAGAGTATGGGGACTTGGAAAGTTGTCCTTAGTGTGGAACATCAAGATGGAGAATTAACGATGGCAAGGGTAAGAAGATACCTCATAAAGTTTTGCAGTACTTTCCCTTAAGCCCCATATTACAATGATTATTCATATCAAGTAAGACTGTTAAACAAATGATGGGGCATAATGATAGACCTAAAGGTGACAGTAATAAAATGGTTCATCCTTCTGATGGAGAAGCTTGGAAGAGTTTTGATGAGCTTTATCCTGAGTTTGTCAGAGAATCACGTAATGTTAGACTAGCCTTAGCAACAGATGGATTCAATCCACCTGGCAATTTGTCACTTTCATATAGCGCATGGCCTATTGTTCTCTTACCATACAATTTACCCCTTTGGATGTGTATGGATGAGTCATTTTTTATTCTATCACTAGTTATTCCAGGTCTGAAAGCAATGGGTAGAGACATAGACATATATATGAGACCACTAATAGATGAGTTAAATGAGTTATAGGAAGATGGTATTGATGTTTTTGATGCTTCAATAGGAGAAAATTTTTGAATGCATGCAGTGTTAATGTGGACTATCAATGACTTTCCAGCCTATGGTACTATTTCTGGGTAGAGCACTAAAGGCTATAAGGTATGCCCTGTTTGTAACAAACATACCTCTTCTTGTAAGTTAAGAAGTAAGATTGGTTACTTAGGCCATCAGCGTTTTCTTCCTTACGATCATCCATGGAGAAAAAGCAAGAAGTTTGATGGCAAGAGTGATCATCAGCCTATACCTAACTTACCAGATGGAGATGATGTGGTGGAACAATTATATCATGTCCAGAATATATGTTATAGAAAGCACCCTAGCAATAAGAGGAGAAGGAGATTGGAAGGAGAGTTGAATTGGAGTAAAAAAAGCATTCTTTTATATCTACCATATTGGCATAAGTTAAGGATGAGGCATAACCTTGATATCATGCATATAGAAAAGAATATTTGTGATAATATCCTTGGTACCTTGATGAATGTTGAAGGTAAAACTAAAGATACTATCAAGGCTCGGCTTGATTTGGAAGATATGAACATTCGAAAGGA
>JAOSBN010114290.1:0-10521 GCA_027563595.1 Erythroxylum suave
TGTGTATTTGGGTTTTACAAAAGAGCTTGATCAAAGTGTATTATGTTTTATTTTTGGAATGGGCTATTCGACATTTGATCTTGTAAGTGAAAATGTTTCTGAATAAAAATGGGCCCAAATTTACGATTTAAAAAAAATTTCTCATACCGACTTTTGATTATTTAAGTGCGCTAGCACACCACCCTTGCGAGGTACGAACTCGGATATCACCGTCGATGTCGGGTTCGGGTCTTGCAGGAGTGGGGTGTTACAATAATACACTTGGATCACTTGCATTGTCAATACAAAAGATTCAAAATGTCAAAATCTCCTTCGCTTGTTGATTTTGACTAGAGTTGGATCAAACCAGTCCCACTTAAATATCACACATCGCTTTATTGGCAATGTAAGATACTCAATTTCAAGTATCCTAATAATTTTGCCATAGTAATCCATCAATTCTCCCTGTGTGCAGACTCCACTATTTATTGTTGCCATGTTATGTCCATGATATTCTGTATGATATTTGTATCCATTAACAAAATACATAGGATATGATTTAACAGTTTGCAAAGGTCCCTTCGTAAGATCAGATATGACCTTGTTCTCTATTGGATTTTCTAAGGCCTACAGAAAAGAAAATCTCCTATTAAACAGTATAATGTCATTTGAACACTTAAATCTTATAATTCAATCATTTCAATATTTGTAAGTGAAAACTTATATATTGCTTAAACCATCGAGGAAAGTTTCTTCCAACTTCTTTATTGATATCATCATATGATTTGTCAGGTATGAACTCACGTAACAATTCTTCGTATAATCTAAAAACCTTATTATGTATTTTAGTTATGAATAACACTAAATTTCAAAACCCAAATAATCACTTGATACTTGCTGCACAAAAGGTTAAACCTATTAACAGTTCAATAAAATGTAACCATGGGTAGCCTCAATTTCTCCCTCTGTTAACATTCTTCTTGTTGAACATCCACATGTTCGTCCAGGATAAGTGAAAATGGATAAGTTACAATCGACATCACTAGTTCCTCTCCCATCGTCATTACGAGGAATTTTGCTTTCTCTTGTATGATCATGCAACTCAAAATAATGTGAACAAAATGTACTAGCTTCCTCCACTAAATAAGCATTACATATCAAACCTTCAACTCCAGCCTTGGTCTTCACGTTTGTCTTTAAGTGATGCAAATACCTATATGTGTTAATAGGGTTATACAATTTTAGTGATGAAAATATGATATAACTTCAATTACAATCATTTTTGTTGAATTACGTACCTTTTAAGTGGATACATCCAACAATATTGAATTGGACCGACTAGTTTAGCTTCGTGTGCAAAATGGACAGGTAGATGCTTTATATAATCAAAGAAGCTTGGAGGAAATATCCCTTCTAACTTATACAAAATTACTGAAATTTCCCTTTCTAGTTTTTCCATTTCAGCCAACTTAATTTCAGATAATGTTAAGCTTTTGATAAACAAACTTAATTTTATTATTACTTTCCAAACTTTATTCGAAAGCAACTCCTGAAATGCAATTGGAATTAGTCTTTACATAAACATATGACAATCATAACTTTTCATCATAAATAATTTGTACTTCCTCATGTCCACACACTTTGCCAAGTTTGAAATACAACCATCGTGAAATTTTAGACTTTTCAACCATTCACACAATATTTTCTTCTGCTTTTTGTACAAAATGTAACATGCTTCCAGATATTTACCGGTTTGAAGATCTTTATGTAACTCATTCCTTCTACAAAAAAGTTTCAAATCAACTCATGATTTTGCATTATCTTTTGTTATCCCTTCAATGTTTGGTATTGATCAAATTATCAAAAATACTTTTTTCAATATGCATCACATCTAGAGTAAGTCATATAAAATTAGTTTTCTAATATGGCAAATCCCAAAAAATGCTTCGTTTTCTCCAGCAAAAGTTTCTAGTAATGCTTGTATTAATTTCATCAGCTTCAAATTCTATAACTTTTAGCAAGCCTAATTCCTCAATCTCTTGCAATATCTCTTTGTTAGATTTGTCAAGGTGAGAAGGTGTTTTTACCATCCTATTCTTAATGAACTTTTTTTTATTGCGCCTAAATGGATGATTTGGAGAAAGAAATTTTCTGAGGTTGTCAAAACAATGTATTTTGCCCCCATTTGGGAGATAAAATAAATCAGAATCTTGCCATAATAAGGACAAGCCAATTTTCCTATTGTGCTCCATCCAGACAACATAGAATATGCCAGACAATCACTAATTGTCCACATCAAAGTTACTCTTAACACAAAATTTTATGTCAAAGACACATCTTATGTATCAACACCATATTCCTAAAGATGTTGCAATTCAACTATCAATGGTTATAAGAATACGTCAATTTTATGCTTAGGATTTGTAGGCCCTGTCACAATCATTGTCAAGAACATTTATGCCTCTTTCATACACATCCATGGAGGAAAATTATAAGGAGTAATTACGACTGGCCATGGTGAATATTACTAGCCTGATTGACTAAAAAGTTAGAATTCATCTGTTGACAATCCCAACCTAACATTTCAACTTTCAACTGCAAACTCGTAATAGATGTCATTGAAATGTTTCCATGCCAATGCATCTAATGGATGACTCATTATTCCATCTTCTTGTTGGTGTTCATTATATCATCTCATGTGAGACGCAATAACATCAGAAGCATATAGTCTTTGAAGTCTTGGAGTGAGCGAGAACTAATACATCCACTTCTAAGGTACTAACTTTCCTTTCGTAGAACACTTTATAGGCTTTAAGCTAGATTGACCACAAAATTTGCACTCTTGTAATTCTACATCATTATCCCTAACACAATATACATCCCAATTTATAACAGTAAATCTTTTCAACAGGCAAACTAGAACCCCTAATATGTTTCTTCTTATTGTAAAAACCATCAACTATTGTGTGATCATGAGGCAATGATTTATTATATCATCTAAGAATTTTATCAAAACTATAATCAAAAATATGCCCTTTAGACTTATGTTTAAGATATGAGCAATTGAAGACAATTGAGTCATTGTCTCACAATTTGGCCATAGTTCTTGGTCAGTTGAGTGTAGTAAGTCAAAAAATGGTTTGGATTGTAGGTTGGGTTCTTCTTCAAGATTTTCTATATTTTCTTGAAAGCTATAATCGGCTGCATTATAAACCATTTGCATGTAAGGATTTTAATTTGCATCTACATTATTTGTTCCAAATCCAATCCCCCCTTCAAAATCATTTAAACTCATTTACGATTGTGCTTCATTACCCCTTGACGATCTACAAATCAATGGTTCCCCATATCATGTCCACTTAAAATAATTGAGGACAAACCCTCTTCTCAACAAATGCTTGTTCACTTCACCAATAGGAAGGAAACGAATGCGTTTACACTTTTTACATGGACATATGATCTTTGATCTTTGGCCCATCCATATATGCAGGTTGAGAATATGCATAACGAATAAAAGCTTCAACTCCCTCAACAAATTCAGGATTAATGAAACCATCATGTGATAATCATTTATACATCCAAGATCTATCAACATTATTCATTTCTACAAAACAGTTAATTTAAATCTACTATTATTATTATTTTGTTGTTGTTGTTGTTGTTGTTGTTGTTGTTGTTGTTGTTGTTGTTGTTGTTATTGTTGTTATTATTATTATTATTATTATTATTATTATTATTATTATTATTATTATTAACAATAACTATTATTACTAATAATATGAATAATAAAATTAATAAGATTAATAAAACTAATGATAATACTAACTAAAAAATTAACGTCAATAATAAAAATAAAAACAAATAATAATAATAATATTATTATTATTATTATTATTACTAGAAAAATAAAAAAAAAATTTTAATAATTATTAGAAAATTAACAATAATTATTATTACTAATAATAAGAATAATAAAATTAATAAGATTAATAAAACTGACAATATTAATAATAATAATTAAAAAATTAATGACAATAATAATAATAATCATAAAATTAATAATATTATAAAATTAATTATAATATGAATAATAATAAATAGAAAAGTAATAATAATAATAATAAATTTAATAGCAATAATAAATTTAATATTACTACTACTACTACTACTACTAATAATAATAATAATAATAATAATAATAATAATAATAATAATAATAATAATAATTGATAAAAATGAAGTGTAAATATTATTTGGGGTGCAGTTAAATTATCGCATTTAATAGTGAGTAAATAAATATGAAACGTTAAGAAAACATCCAGGATATATACATACTGGTAGTACAATTTAGGCTCAGACAATTGTTTATCAAAACACTCAATGGCCAACATCAAAATAAATTCAAAGAACAAAGACAATTTATTCATGTGGACAATGCATCCCACATATTTTGATAACTTTAGTTTTTCCAGAAATGTATACATGGCATATATCCATCTTTAACTAACTACCTTGTAAACATAAGACCATATACTAATGTATAAAGAAAAGCACATTATGACCCTTATGATGAATATGCTATTTACGTTTTCAACTTTGATCGGAAAAGTTTAACCAACTAAAACCACCATTTAATAGCACATAATCACCCTAAACTTTATCTAAATAACTAAAATCAAAATTTCAAAGAACAGACACTTCATCGAACACCTTACATGCATCACAAATTTATCCCAATGTCACAACCAAATTAACCTCTTGTCCCATCTATCATTAACATATATACCTTATAATGGCTTTTCATTCATATAATACATAAATAAACCAAATACCCAACTTAAACTATCATCCAATACCTCAACCGAATAACACTAATTAATAGGGGAGAGAAGAAAATACCTCAACCGAAGTCATGAAGAGACGAGAGACAAACAAGAGAGGCAACGATGGTAGCCAGAGACACGAAGAGGAGAGATGGTTGACAGAGAGAAGCAAAACGTGACGGTGTGGGTGGGAGCAAAGAAATCCGAGAAGACAATGAAGGTTTGGGGGGGGGGGACTCGGGTGTGTTTAATATGAATGAAAATGACGTCGTTTGGTGTTAAATTAAACGGCGTCGTTTTCATTTACTTTAAACGCTGAAGGAGAAGTAGACGACGACATCTACGTTTTGAGTTTAGCGACGAAATTTACCGATGAACAATTCCGTCTGTAAAAATTTCCTGCTTTGTTTACTGACGAGTAACCTTTACCGTCGATAAAGTCCGTAGGAATTTTTTCCAGAATGATTTCCCACCATAATTATTGAAGGAAGCAACCAACGAACGAATTTTCATCTACAAACTCAAAAAATTTCGTCTTATTTGCCGACGATCACATTAGTCCATCGCTAAAGTCTGTCACCAATTTTTTCGGGATGATTTTCCTCCATATTTAGCGATGAACTTTACTACCACTGCTAAACGAAATTTTTCCTATCAATTTTACAGACATACAACTAAGTTCTATCAATAATCTGCAATAGTTTCTTGTCCATCACTAATGCTTATTTTTCTTGTAGTGGCCCCTAGCATATAGGTAGAAAATCTCAGATCCTACAATAGTGGACACCTGAGATGATTCTATATAATAATAACCTAAGAATGATACTTATCTAGACCTATTTCCATACTTAACTCCTGAGTATTATAGTACCTTAGGCTTGAGCTATCTTGCAAACTCACTAGGGAAACGTCTGTGTATAAATCATAATACTATATCTATGAGTATAATAGGCTTTTCCCAAAATAGGCATTAAAGTGGATAGTTTTAAAGAGCTCTCGGAAACACTTAAGGTGAAGAAGCTAATTGAAGATGGGAAACTAACAGACTCTACTATATCAATCACATACTAGTAGAAGCCAATGAAACCCAAGGAAAAACATATTTGAAAGTTGGTTCACCAATGGGAACTTGAAGGAAATCAATAGTGCAATAGCTCCTAAATTTTTTCTAAAAACACTAGTTAAGAGCTAAGCAAAATCATTAACATTCTAGGGGAATAAAGAGCACACAAGATAGTGAGAAATAATAACAAAAATAAAAGAACTATGACTAGGATCCCTTAAATCTTAACTTATGAACTTAGAGGATAATTCCATTTTAGGAGGAAACTTTAAAGATGTATCCCTTCAACTCCTAAATAATCCAAAAGTATATAATGCATTAATTTAGAAACCAAGGAACTGAATGAAGCTTAAAATGACTAAAATCTCATTAAAAAGGCCCCTAATAATACAAATTATCGTAAACACTCTAAGTAGTAGAAGGTAGCATCAATTATGAATTCTTAATATCCTCTAAATAACTCTTATAAAACTAGAATGGAATCAATGAGGAAGAACTCACTAAGTGGCAAAAGAAGATCAGGGAGGAAATCCAAGGGTAGAGCCTACAATAAACTCAAACACTAAGATTCATGTATGTTATTACATGGAATATGAAGGGTATTAAATACTTTTTGGTTGCAAAGAATTCTACTTTTGGAGACCAAAATTTAAAAAAAAGCAAAATCAAGTTAGGCATATGATATTTTTTAAGAAAAACTTGGAACATATTATTTAATCAATAGCATCATATCAATGGTAAATAATTGTAGCCTAAAATCCTTCCATGGTAAAGTACTAAATGCCTATTATTCTACTAAATTGATCCACAAACTTCTGGACTTTTAGCAATAAACAATAAAGGTCATTGTTAATTAGATAGAAATTAAATATGGCAATGGTAAACTCCTCTTAGTTAAACCACTCTACTACTTCTAGAGCTCACTTTGGCAACCTTTTATCATCTATCCACTCACCTGTTAAAGTCCTCATATATCATTCATCTAATTAATATTACTTTCCATTTATATTTAATAATTTCCTAACTAATCTTGATGTTTATAAGGTAATAATTTTTAAGGGAATGGATGTCTTAATGAATGGCTTAAAGGCTTTCAGATGTGTTAGGGAACTCAAAGCTATAAAAAAAAGGAGCTAAAATCACTGAATAAAAGTAAGATTAGTAGCACTTTGAATAACTTAATCTCTAAAAGACAAAAGCCGGAATAAATACAAAATAAAAATGATCTAAAGGATGTTTCTCCCTTAAAAGCAGAAAAAGAAGTTCTCTTAGAAAGCATATAGGCTTCATAATTCCATTCCTCTATCATGAAATAAAGGGCTAAATTTCTATGGTTTAAAAAAAGAGACAAAAACATGAAGTTCTTTTATACTGCCATATTGATTAAAAGAAATGCGAATAAATTTATCTCCTTACTTAAACTCTACTTAACCTCCTTACTTAACATAAGTGGCAATCTAATTACTTCTTAAAATAAAATAAAGGAAGTTGTTTTCTTTCATTTAAAAAATACCATTGCCTTATCAACTAAAATAAGATATTTTATGCATAAACTCAAAAAATAATCTCCCTTTTAATAAAGAGGATGTCAGGAGTGCACTATGGATTCGTAACCCTAAAAAAGCACCTAAATTAGGATTTAATGGAAACTTCTTCCAAAAATCTTAGCACTTGGTAGGGAATTAGGTAACCAATGTTAGTCTTAAGCCTATGTCAAATTGTACCAAACTAAAAGAAATAAATAACTTAGAGTTGCTTGGTTCCAAAGAAAACTAAGCTTACTAGCTAGAATAATTTTAGAACAATCTTTTATTGTAATATTTTGAAAAAAATATAGACAAGATGCTTGCTACTAAACTTAATAGCTCTCCCAAGGATATCATTAATCCAAGTTGAGGTGTTTTTCTATAAGGCAGGATCATTGTGGGAAAGATCTTACTAATTTATGAGCTACGTAAGAATTACCACAAGAGTAAGAAAACGAACGTGGCTTCATCAAAATAGATATCCATGAGGCTTTTAATTCACTTGCTTAATCCTTCATCTTAGAAACTATGGAAGTAATAAGAATCCTGACTTAGTTCATCAAATGGATTAAGATTTGCAATATAACCACTACTTTCTATACCTTTATTAATGTGGTAACCATAAAATTATTCAAAGGAGGACAAGAACTAAGGCAAGGGAACCCCTTAGTATACTCTCTATATTGCATTAGAAAAAACATAAGTGAATATGGCATATTCAAAGTCCACTATAACTATAAGAAAAATAAGATTTCTCACTTTACATTGATAGATGGATCTTATACTTTTATGAGCAATAGAAAAGGACTCTATCAAGGTGTTAATAGAATCTATGAAATAATTTAGTTTTATGTCAGGCTTAAAAATCAATTTATAAAAAAACTCCATATTTATTTATTGGAAAGATCACTAATAGGCTAAAGCTCTAGCTTCTTATGCTACACTAAAGATTAAAATGCCTCATTTCAAGTATCTTTAAATACCAATTACAACCACTTGATTTACCATTAGGAAATCACTGCCTTTCCTTGATGCTATCAAAAGGAGTTCAGGATGCTGGAACGATAAGAACTTATCATATACTGAATAATAAAAACTTATCATATGCTAGAAGACTGTAACTTCTTCTATATATTCTCAACAGCATCAGTGTACACTAGAGTTTCCATTTATCATTCCTCGAAGTAATATTAAGATCATAAAGAAATCTATTAATAACTTTCTGTGGACTGGTGAAACTAACAATCACTTACATGTTAAAGTGAAGTGGAATAAAGTTTAAATATCCACTCAATTAAATCTATCAACGAGATGTAGCTTTCTTGGAGGATCTCAAAATTAATAGTGGATAAAGAATCCTTATGGGTAAAATGGATTCATATGTAAGATGAATTCATGCACATTACCTATAACATGGTAATATCTAGAGCTTCATACTACCAGTTAATTCATCCTAGTCACTCCTATAAATGTTAAACTAAGAGACATATTGCATAAAAACATTGTAACATTCATAGGCAATGGAAATGACACTTATTTCTGGTATGATAATTGACACAAGTTTAGACCAATGATTAAAATCCCTTACTTCTAATAACTTAAAAATCTATTGCCTACTTAAGCTATTGTCATCAAAATGGTAAGAGGAAGATAATTTAGCTATCAACTAAGAGGATTAAGTGAGATCATAGCGAATGTACTTAATTACAAATCCTAACTTATACAGGCAGGAAAAACTTATCGAAAAAGTTAATGCCTACAGAAAATTACAAATAAATCATACCTAACTCTTTTTAAATCCCTATCTACTAAAGTTTGTTAGCTCAAGTTAGTTTGGGATCAAAATTGTAGTCATAAAACTAATTTTACTGTACGGACTATAGTAAAAGGAAAACCACCAACAAAGAACATAATAAAGTGAATAGAGACAAACAATACCTATTGGCTCTATAACCTAGAGTATGAATCCTTAAGCCACCTCTCCTTTAGTTGTGAAACATCCAAAATTATATAGGACAAACTTTAAGTAGAGAATCTTCATCTATTTTAAAAACAACCTAGACAAGTTCATAATATGGTCAAATTCCTTTAAATTCCTAACAAAATATCAAAATAAGCTCTTCACCATAAGAATTGTTATGGGTGAAAACCAACTCTTTAGAGATCAACCATAAACTCTTTATAGCCTGAATCATTTAGGGAAAGATTGATAAGCCATATAATAAATAAGCAAGGAAATGTGTGGCATTATGAGATTCCTTGTGAAAATACTTATACGTGTTGTTGTAGCATAGTGTTGTTATTTAGAGAGTAGTTTTCAAAATGATGTCGTTTTATCAAAAATAACGTCGTTTTGGAATTTTTATTTAAAAAACAAATGATGGGTCGGGCCAGACCGCGGGCTGACCCATCTCAGCCCATTGGATCACAGGTAGGGCCATAGGCCACCATGACCCAGGGGCGGGCCCAGCCCGGCCCATTGACATCCCTACCTAATAGATCTCTAATGATAAGTATATAATTGGTTTCACTTATGAAGATGTAATATATAATACCAAGAACAAAGTTTTAAGGGACGAGGATTGAAATAATAAGTTCTGCCTAAATCATTACATGAGAACATAAAATCCAATTATAGATATAAAAAATTTAATGCTCATGTAAGTGAGAGAAAATTTTCAAGCATTTATGTATAATTGGTATCCTAAACCTAGAAGACATAGTTCGCAAGGTATAGTTAAGCAAAATTCTCATATAAGGCTATAGCTACAAAGTATGCAATATTATTCTCATTCTTATATTCCTTCTTATCATAAAAATGGCATGAATCTATCTTAAGCCTTATATGAAATAATGAAACATGAAGTTTGTTAAAGTTCACCATAGATTATGTTTTTATGAAAAGGGTGTTTTATATGCTAAATCATTTATAAGCCTCAATATCAAATAGGGAGAGATTCTAATATCACAATTATCTAAAAGAAAGCATTATATTACCAACATCATTGATCAGAACTAAGAAATGCACATATTGCTAGTAGTGTGTCCTAGGTCAATGGACATATGTGACTTTTGTACTGACATTCTGACTTATTAATAATATATTATGAGGTATTCTTTTATATATGCT
>JAOSBN010114292.1:0-10520 GCA_027563595.1 Erythroxylum suave
ATTGTGAGTTTTCTATTTTTGAGGAATTATAGGAATTTTTCTGGAATTTTCGGAGCAATAGGTCCGGACCGGGAAAACTAACCGGGAAAATTAACCTAGGGTCATGACGCTCCTGTCGACGGTAGTCTGGACTCACTACATATGAAAGTCAAGCCAACAGTAGGAATTATTGGGTGTGCATACTAGTTTGGCTGACTAGTGGTGACACACAAAACTATTTTGGCTTATTCTAAGATTTGGCTTCCTGACAAGATTTGACTTTTACATGTGATGCTTTTCTGCTCTTGTGTATTAGAACTGGAACCTATGTTTACTGAATGAGTGATTAATAGGCTAGGACTATGTGGTTCCTAACTACTATGGGATGAGTCATAGACTAGGTCTATGTGTTTATGTGTCTTGCATATTCACTTCTTAGGTGGTTATATGTATGTTGGATGTGTAAAATCGTCTTTAGGTTATTAGACCATTTTGGTGTGTACTGGGTTCTATTTGTGATATATGTTTTATTTGCTTATTGAGTACATAGTGTACTCATCCTCTCTGCTTTCCAACCATGTAGGTTAATTTAGTGAGCTTGAAGCTCTGAATGTTTCGTGCAGTCTTTTGACATTTTCTGGGCATTACTGCATGTGGGTAGTCTCTGTTTTGTACTTTTGTTATGTAGTGGCTCATGGTTATGTTGATATGCTCTATAATTTTGTGAATTAACCCTTCATTGTTTTTGTGGTTTGTAAATGACCTTATGTATAAACATTTTGTATTATTGTTGAGATTGCTCTTGAATGGATTTCAAAGTCCAGAAATTATAGTAAAGTTTTAATATGAATATATAAATGCGTTTGAAACTAATTTGAAGTGTTTTTCATTTTGGTATTTTCAAAATACAGTTGTTGTGCTACCGAAATGGTCTTTTTAATGATATCTAGTTAGCCTTGCATATTCAGGTTAAAGGTACCGTGAGTATCCTTAGTCTGGGTATGCAGCATTTGTCATGTGCCTGATGTGGTTCCGAATTGTGATACATGCATAGTAACAGGAGGGGGTAGAAACACTATAGATGGACCAAGAATTAAATCATTAAATCTAATAGAACAGTATAATGGCATAGGGAGAATAGGTAGAGGCGTTAAAGTTTCTTTCATCGTCTTTCACACTCGAAGCAACTAAAAGATTGTTAGTGCTTGGAGCATAAAATTGGAGATAGAAGGCTAACTTCCTAATACTGGTTCAATGGGAATGTGGACACCAAGTCATGGTTAAGCTATTTTATCATTTTACGGTTGTTATTTTTTTTCTTCAGATTTTTATATTGTTGTTGCTGATTTGATTGGGTTTTGGGATGAATGATCTTAATAAGTTATTTTGATTGTTCTATTTTAAACCTATTGCTAAAACATTGTATGTAATCCGTAATTGTTACGTTTTATGTTTATGAGTAACATCTAATGATCCCGTATCGTTAGGAACAACATAACTTAGGTTAGATAGCCTGAACATGTGAGGTTACTGCTTATATTGATCGTTTTCTACATCATAATGCGACTGCCAAATTAAATATAGAGATTTTATCCTATGTTATTCGATAGTTAGGTTTAATTAATGATCATATCTAAATTAAACAAACCAAAGGGAAAACCAAGATTAGGAAAGCATTCTATTAGTCTCAGATCAATAGTCCGAAGAGAGTTGTAAAGATGTTAGGGTGATGAAATATGCTTAATTGTGTTTAGGTCGAGATTGAACCTAGAACTGGACCCTATGTTTATTCGACAGTTTAATCATTTGTGATCGCTTGTTTTAATTTGTTTTCGATAGTTTGCTTTTATTTTATTTACTAAATTGCTAAAAATCCAAAAATCCCCTTTTTATATTTTCCTTACATCAATTAATTTCGTTACAAAAATTAACCAAACACTCCCTGTGGATTTGATCCTGAGTTAACATAACTATAAATTTTAGTGTCCAAAGTTAGGTAAATTTTGCTGTGCACTCAACATATACTGTCAAATTTTGGCGCTATTGCTGGGGAGTGTGGTGATTTAATTTTCACATTTTATTTTAGTTGGTGTTTTGTGAATATATTTGTTTACATTTGTTTCTTTTTTATTATTTGTTAACTTTTAAAAGTTTGTAAGTGTTGGTGTATTGTAGTGACCAGATTAGAGAAATTGAGCAACTTAATCCGAAGATCAATAGAACACTACGGAGGTTAAGAAGAGAAGGAAAAAATCTTCAGTAGTAGATCCATAACCTAAATCTAAAACAACAATGGCAAATTTGAGAATGTTGAGAGAATTGGCTGCACCAGACTTAACTTAAAAACCCTTATGCATTACAATTCCAAATTTTGTTAGACATGTTACCTTTGAGTTAAAATCTATATTAATTCATTTATTACCCAATTTTCATAATCTTACATGTGAGGATGCACATAAGCATCTTAAGGAGCTCAATGTGGTTTGTTTAAGCATGAGGCCTCCCAAGGTGATGGACGAGCAGATCATATTGAGATCCTTCCCATTCTTACTCAAAGATGCAGTGTAAAATTGGCTATTTGATTTACTAGTGGAAAGCATAAATACTTGGTTAGATATGGAGAGACTATTCTTAGAGAAATATTTTCTGGCCTCAAAGACGACAAGTATTCGAAAGGGGATATGTGGCATCAAGCACTATAATAGAGAATCTTTTTACGAGTATTAGGAACGATTCAAGAAATTATGTATCAGTTGTCCACACCACAACATACTGGAGCAACTTCTCATCCAATATTTCTATTAAGGATTGCTATCGATGGAGAGGATCTTGATTGATGCAGCAAGTAGTGGGGCACTTTGCGAGAAAACTCCTCTCGAGGCTAAGATCCTACTTGAGTAGATGGCCACTAACACAGAACAAGTTGGCACTCATAATGATGTTTGACAAGTAAACGAGGTAAGTACTTCATCTATTGAACATTGTTTAGATGAATTAACATCTTTTATGAGACATATTAAAGTTGGAAAGCTGCATGTGAAAGTATGTGAAATATGCTCAATCACGAGCCATCCAACTAATGAGTGCCCAACATTACAAGAGGGAAGTATGAAGTACATGAATGCTGTAGGAGGGAATTTCCTAAATCAATATAATCTGTACTCGCAAACGTATAACCCAGGTTGGAGTGATCACCTTAACTTGAGTTATGTAGGAAACTGACAACAAAATTTCTTTCAAAATCGATAAATTTCGAAAGTCCCAATATTATTAAAACTAAACCTCCATCTTTTTTTAGCAGATATATATGATCAAACAAGGAGGAGAAGGACAAAGAGATATTGGAAACTTTCCAAAAGGTGGAAGTTAATATACGTTTGCTCGAGGCAATCAAGTAAGTACCAAGGTACATCAAATTCCTCAAAGAACTATATACATGTAAGAGGAAAATGAGGGCTGATGAGAAAGTGATGATGGGTGAGAATGTATTTGTGATGTTCAAAAAGAAGATGCCTCTAAAATGTCGGGATCTAGGTATGTTTGCCATCCCTTGCAAAATTGGTAAAACTGTGATCACTAGAGCTATGTTGGATTTGGGTGCTTCCATTAATGTGATGCCTCGTTCGATTTATGCTTCTTTGAATTTCAGTCCATTGAAAGGAACGAGTGAAATCATACACCTGGCTGACCACACTAATGCTTATCCTGATGTTGTGGTCGAGGATGTTTTGGTGCAAATGGATAATTTAGTGCTTCCTGCAGATTTCTATGTTATGGATATGAATGATGACACCTTATATAATTTGATACCTATCTTGTTGGGGAGACCGTTGCTTAATAGAACTTAAACTAAGATAAATGTCTGTGAGGGCACTCTTACAATAGAATTTGATGGGGAAGTGATTCATTTCAATATTTTTGATGCTATGAAACATCCTCCTAATGATCATTGTGTTTTTTTTCTTCTGTTGATGTGATTGATCCTTTGGTGTCGGAATGTCTAAATTAAGTTTCAGGGATTATTTGGAAACAATTTTATTTGAGGATATGGAAGTAGAAGCCAACATTGATGTTGGAATGGGAGAAGAGCTTATAGAAATGACAGCCACCTTGGACTCATTGGAAAGCTCTCCAAAAAGATATGATTTGACTTCTATACAACTACCTGAAGCTCACCGGAAGTTATTACATTATGATGTGCAGGAATCAAAATTGGAATTAAAGCCACTCCCTACACATCTGAAGTGTAACGTACCACTCTCATAGAGCATATGCTCGAACGTATAGACAGTTATTTAAGAACATACTCTACACGGATGGCACATTAAGAAGATCTCATTACCACATTTAAAGCATCACATATCAAAAGCATTTCAAACATTCATTTTGAATCATTTCATTCACAATTTTCATTATGCTTTAGAGTTCACATATACATTTGACAATAGGTGAGAAATGATATTCTTGATGCATAATGACTAGAGACATTTGTAGATACAACTAATCCTGACCACTAACTCATGTCCAATTGTAGTAGCTATACTCCAATTAGTCTAACTAGATTTCTTTTAAACTTGAAAATCATCATTGCAATTTTGATGAGTTTGCTAACTCAGTGAGTGAACCATTATCAATGTATCCACTCAAGTTAGATACACAGAGATAAGTCATATCCTAATTCAACAAGTATTACATATCATCCAGTATTGAATATCACATCACATTTCATCACACTTTATCAACTACATCAAGTTTTTCGTACTTTATAAGTATATCAAGTAAACTAACATTTCATATCATAACACATCCTCATTTACTTTTCAACTGTATTTCAAACAATTCAATAATTCATTTCAATTCAATCATATGACACATATAAGGATTTATATGCAAATGCATAAGTGACTCCATTTTATTTTATTTTGTTGTGACCAAGCGCCTATTTATTGTCTCATGTCTGTTGTGGATATTGGGCTCATTTCATTTACTGTCCCGTATTCATTACGGATACCAGTCTCATTAACAACTGAGCTTGTGGCTCTTTATGCATAATCCTGAGCTTAAAACTCTTTTTCAAGTTGGTCGCTCCAGTCGTAACACCTTTATTTGATCATCCATTTCAATGTGATGTATCATTCCATATTCTATGTTTTTTTTACCTTCATTCCTGTGTACTTTTGTCACATATCTCAAATTCATCAGATCTAAATCTGACAATTCACATTCAATTGGTCACACATTTCATATTCATTCTGACATTTCACATTCAATTGTTCTCAAACTTCATATTCAGCATATTGATCATACAGAAACACATATAATTGAGTTTACACATCTAGGTCAACTCACAATACGCTCTAAATAAGCTATTTCCTTCATAATCTAGCAATGCCTAAATGTTGATGATCAACTTATATAATTATCTTCATGTGATACACACTTATTTCACACATCATTAAGCTGTCAATCATATGATTATTCAATCATTCACATGTATATATCATCTTTCAATGCATTCTTAATTTACCTTCCAGGTATGTATTAATATGCAAATATCTTGACTGTACTTATATGCTTTCAGACCATTCAAACTTTATAGCTTGTATACTACCATTTTGTAATTAGGTTTACACCTTAAGTAAGCTTAATTTATTCATCAATCATATACGTTCATATAATTATCCAATTCTCCCTCACAGTTACTTCATTTTCTCCAGCGTTCAATCATTTATATCTAATACATATTACTCATATCCTTTGAATCATATTTACGTTCATAAGAACATCTTAATTCAACTAACAACTCATCATTTCCAGATTTCAATACATTGATATCAAGATAATGCATTCCTTAAGTTAAGAAACCAATTAACAACCTAAACTTATCAAACCCTTAACCAATGAATGAAGCAACAATTTAGGTTCATTTCAACCCTCGATTGAGTCCAAATACACCAATGTAAAGTGACCTATCCTTGTGTGGTTCAATAATTACACAAAATAGAAGTTTTCATTTCAAAGCATTGCCCACGATCATGGAGGACCATCCCACGATCGTGGGATAGGTTCCCCGAATGTGCACTATCTAATTTCCCTCAATTGTCCACGAAATTTCACTTACTTTCAAGCATAACTAACACTTGCATTTTTTTTTCTAGATTACATTTCCTTAAAAGCTACCTCAAATCATGACAATATAATTTCCGTTTTTGCTACGTTTAGGCTCTCTAAATTCTATTCATTTATATACTAAACAATGACTTCTTACATATACCTTCACATCC
This sequence comes from Erythroxylum suave, assembly GCA_027563595.1. Taxonomy (NCBI): domain Eukaryota; kingdom Viridiplantae; phylum Streptophyta; class Magnoliopsida; order Malpighiales; family Erythroxylaceae; genus Erythroxylum; species Erythroxylum suave. The sequence continues at coordinate 6,264 of JAOSBN010114292.1, forward strand.
CCAATTTTCCAAATTTAAAACACCTTCATACCAGATTCAAAACACCTTCATAATAGTTCATTAATTATACCTCAATTCCTCATCAATTTAATCTTAAACTCCAGCTCAAAATCATTCATTTAATAGCTTATAAACTATTATTTTTCATTTATGCAAAAACAGAATAGAAACTTCCATTCACGCATAATTTTCCAATACTCATGTACACCAATATCATAATCATTCCATCCCCAATTCAGTCATCAATAAGTTTTATTAACATATATCACAAAAGATCAGTATTTTAATTACATGATCAACTCAATTGCCTCCTTAATTATAAGCTAAGCTAGCTGTCTATGCATGCAAGACCATCTCAAGTATAAGGTGATAATGGACAGAACTTAGGCAGAAGTTGAAAGCTCTGAGGAAGTAGTCAGTTCTCGGTGGTGAGAGGGATGAATCACAACAGAAATAATAAAGGAGATGTTTTTGCATTAGTTTACATTATTAAGTGCAAGGTGTCTATATAATACAATGACATTTGTCATGTTTGCATGCAAGACACTTGTCTTTACCTTATCTGGCCAAATGTCACCAAGATCCTACGCCATTTATCACTCAATCTCTAAGCCATTTATCATTCAATCTCTAAGCCATTTATCACTCAATTCTTCTGTTGGCCCCGGGTCTCCGTTCCTATTTGATGGAGACAAGGTGCCAAAAATTTGGATACTTTTAAAATAAAAATAATCATAGATAAAATTAATATCAAAATAAAAGAATTTAATTCCTTGGTGGGAGCAGAATACACAAACAATTTAATCAAAATAACCTAGAATCACTTGGACATGAAAAAAAATTAAAAGAAATCATGAATTAATATAAACAAATAAAAATAAAATAAATAAATAATTTACTAAATATTTATATAATTAAATAAAATTCATAGAAGGGGTAAGAACAATTACCCAACAACTTAAATAAATTAACATAGAATAAAATATACATGAAAATAAATTAATTTAGGCATTGAAGAAGATTTAGCAATTGAATTAACAAAATTTCAGAAAAGCAAAAGTCATTGGCGTGACAATTTCTCATGCCCGTAAGAGATGTCAACAAAGGAGTCACGGGCATGAGTTTTCATTTCTCACGCCTGTGAGACAAGGGCGTCGTAAACGTGCTTATGCACAATCATAAGGAATGATGACCAGTGGAGAAATTTGAGGTTCAGCACGATTGCGACTTTCCTAAAACTTTGGGATTGTCGCGATCATGCTTGTGCATGATCACGACATCTCTGTCGCTCACACCCAATTAAAAACTTCATAACTTTCAATCCAAAAGTCCAAAAATTACAAACTTTATATCATTGGAAACCTAAGAGAAAAATTTACAACTTTTATGAAGATAGTTTTGCCAAATTTTGCTTTGATCAATACAGTTTATTCCTTGAAGTTTTAGATCACATTTTATCTCTATTTTCCTCTCTTCTTCCCAGTATCAATATATATAACTATTAACTACAACCAAGAGACCTGAATCCACATTTAAATTCATATATACAAAACTCCCCCTTAAACAATTTTACTTAAAGGAAACCCATCAAAAGACCATCACACAGCTAATAAACTCATTCCTAGTCACAATGACAACTTAACGGAAAAGAAAATTTTGCACTTATATATGAGAGAATCTCTGTAACTTTCACCGTCAACTTTCAACAAAACAGAATTGGTACACATCTTCATACTTCATATTTCATACCAAAAGCCTCATCATTAACTTAATACAATAATTACAATCTTAATGCTCATGCATGATATGCTCCCAAATACCAAAAGATTCTAAACTATCTAGTTAGAAAAGTCTGAAATTCTTAGAGTTGCCAAACTTTGCAAGGGCTCAATAGTGATCTACTTTCTCTTCACCTAAGGAGTGAAAAATTTGTGGGGTGAGCTGGGAAACTCAGTGGCTAATATATTTGTAGCCATTGATAAAAAACCACACCCTAATCTAGTGAGCACACACACACACACAACATATATAATGTTATTTTAATTTCAACAGATCACAACATTTATATTCAAATTTTTGAGAGCTATGCATAAATAGAAATACTTTATCCCACAAACAGATCATAAAAGCAAGTCATAATCAAATCATAAATTATACTCAACAATTCAAGATGCAATGCACAAACATAATGGCTCGAGAGAATCCCATAAAATAAAATGGCGAAACCGAAGTTTACACCATGAACGAAATGAGTCCATCTTTCGAAGCTCATATGCCACAAGCGGGCAGCTGAGAAAAGGCTTTAAGTTGATGGGTACGTGATGAACGAAATGGTACCTCTCTTGCCTACATAAGCAGATTTTCTGATGCATACATATTTCATAGCATATTCATGTTTTCATGTTTCTTAATTTTTTTTCTATTTCTTTTATCAGTACAACAGCAAAAATTCTTACAAAGCAACAGAATACAAATTCACAGAACATTTTTCCCACATTCATAATGAGTAAAACTAAGCATTTAAATACACATACAACAAATAATTTCAGCTCATCATCACAAAAACTATAAACATATTACCCACCTATTTTCTTATAAATCTAAGCTCACGCTTGTTCTTCTTCTTGTCCTTAATTTCGACTTTCTTGTTCCCTTCAAACAAGCATGTTTTCATTTAACCATCATATATGAATATAACTTCCATAAATCTCTATTATCCAAGAATATGCTTAGATTTTATCCACTCTTGATTTATCTAACTAGAAGAAATAAAATCTAGCTAAGGGTTCATAAAAATCTAAAAAAACGTAAATCTCTTATTCTTCTTCTTTCTCTCTTTGTTTTAGCTTATAAAAACCTAGTTTCTCTATTTTCTTCTTCTACTAAAGTGAGAGGAAAAGATAGGAAATACCCTAATTATTTTCTGTTGAACCCTTTTCTTTATTCTTCTTTCTCCTTACTCTTGCCTTCTTTCTCCTTACTTCGATTTTCACCTTCTCTCCTTCTAGTTTCTTCTATAACTTTCTCTCTTTTTTTTTCTTAACACTCACAACTCTCTTCTACTTTCTTTTCTTATTAGTTTAAGACAAAATTTAACTTTCCTGTCTTACGCTTCATTACACTATCTAATTCCTCTGAACTCCATATATTAATTCTAACTCTTCCCTTTGATCTACGTTACCACGTGAAAATAATAATATACCCAATTAAACTGAAAATTTTTCTAATTCATGAATTCTAATTATATTCATGCTTGCTAATTTAATAAAATAAATTCTAAGAAAGTTCGAGGTCCAATAATTCTCCCCCTTAAAGAAATTTCATCCTCGAAATTTTTACCAAAATACCTTATCAAGTTGATACGATACTCTCAAAACATTTTATCTTCTACTTGCTATTCCATATCTCTTCAGCGTTGATCCATTTGACTCTTCTATATTCTTGAGTCGTGCAAATTCTAATATAGATCAATTTTCATGTCATATACAATCATTCGCTTGTATTTATCATATACCATCACTTTCACATTTCAATTTTATCAGACCTAAGTTCTATTAACAATAACAACAACATCACATCAAATTCATGAACCTCATAGTATAGGTAAACTTCTTTACATTAAACAAAATTAATGCACTCTCTATGGCATAGTCAACTTCTTCACCCTGAGTCTCAGTTAGAAATAGGATTCCAATATTCATTTATTATTTGTTTAATAGTCATTCATTCCTAGAAATGGAACATTCAATTCATACGATATGATTCGATAAAACATCTATATCACAAGAAGGTTTCTCACCTCAATTGTTAACTCTGTTTCCATAATCTTTATCAATCAACTATATTCATCATTGTTGTTTCAGTCATTCTTAATGTCTTAATAAAATTAATTTAAGCTGTTCATGATATTTCAATAAAATCAATTACTCTCATATCTTATATAATCATAATATTCTATATAATAAATCTCGATGAATCAGGAGACATATTCATTTACTTTTATTTTGGTACATACCATCAAAATCATTACATCTTATCTAAAAATGTATTTTTGACAAGTCACTAATTAATATCTCATACTAACAATACTTCAATCTCAATTGATTCTTAATAACATTTGAACATTCTATGTGTTGGGACCCGATCCGGGAACCAAACCCCAACCGGAAAGGCAGAAAACGAATCGAATCAAAGCAAAGAAACGAAACATAAGGCGAAACTTGAAAGAACGGAAACGAAACAACCAAACGATGCAAT